>JAOVVF010037988.1:0-22190 GCA_028565595.1 Duopalatinus emarginatus
TGTTCTGGCACCAAGGTGGTGGAATGAACTACCCCTTGATGTCCGTACAGCAGAGTCACTCTCTGTCTTCAAACGCCAGCTAAAAACGCACCTGTTCTGCCAGCACTTAATCGAAAAATAAATGATTGCGAACTGTTTGTCTCTTACTCAAGTTTTGTGACTATTTTGATTGTTGTTGTCTTCTCTTTGCAGGTTGACTAGGGTAAAAGTTTTAGATAGGTGGTACTGCGTGACACTTTTCTAGCAGAATTATGTTCTGAGTACTTGAATCCTGATTTACCTTTACTAGTTTCAGATACTCCAAAAATTTAACTAAGCACCCTTGTAAGTCGCTCTGGATAAGGGCGTCTGCCAAATGCCGTAAATGTAAATGTAGACGTTCAACCTCCATCCTGTAGGCAGACTCGTCCCCGTCTGAAATGAGTCCGATAAGAGTGGTGTCATCTGCAAACTTACTAAGCTTGACAGACTGGTGGTCAGAGGTGCAGCAGCTGGTGTACAGGGAGAAGAGCAGAAGAGAGAGAACACAGCCCTGAGGAGTGCCGGTGCTGATGGTCCGGGAGTCCGAGACATTCCTCCCCAGCCTCACGTGCTGTGGGTAGGCAGGGACAGCAGGCATGATTAGTCAGGGGGAAGAGAGACAGAGACACGAAGAGCGCAGTATGCAGCGTGCTTAGCTTTTACTCGTTCCTGTAACAGTATAATTTGGATGAGTTATGGTTAAGAGTTGACTTGTACCATAACTTATTGAGCTAAACCTACACAGAAAAAAGTCATTTCGCTGATGTATTCATCCGTTGTAAGGGTGAGAGGTAGTAATAGTTGTCTTTACTGTCCCACTTTCGGTACGCATAGCGGGAGCTATTAGCTTAAGCCACTAGCTTTAGCCACTAAAAAGTTGTGTTCAAGTCTTGCTAGCACTAGCATTAGCCACATAGCCACTTCGAAAAGGAGCCCAGCATGGTTGGTGTCTATCTAGTTAGCGTGGGACTTTTTGCTGCTCGCTCGAGGTTCCCCGAATTAGCCATCACAAGCCAAGTGTCAAGCCCCAAAGGTGACTCCCGAGACACTGTGGAGAAAGAGAGCTGATTCACGGTACTGACACAGACATGGACTGTGAGTACACATCCCCAGCGGAGAAACCCAAAGTCGCCCTTGCAACCTAAACAGGCGTACACCTTTATTATTTTGTTTGTTTATTTTGCCGGCTTTTAGGAGTACCAGTGTTACTGTTAAAGAGTGACCGGTCATCTCGGCAGAATTGTAAGGTCCAGTTACTGAGTTTTGTTAAGTATCTGTTTCTGCAATGTGAGTTTGTGAGTTATGGATGTTCTTTTAATGAGTTTCCTTTATTTTCCTTTGTCACTTGTTTATTATTAATATCCACACTGAGGTAGACTGGATGGTTGGTTACCCAATGATAAAAACCATACCCATGAACGCAGGTTTAATCACACTACTCTCTCAGTTTAAAGAGGGCTACATATGTAAACCTGTCCTATACCCTAATTTTATTCAAACAACAGTCTACAGCTGAAAAAAAATGTTATAAGAATATGAGCTTAAAGACTTAAAGAATATCACAATGCACTGTTTAATGGTTACGGACACAACCTGTGTGGTTTGGGTGAGCAGCACTCTAACAGTACCATATTTTGTATCATAAATTAAAAAAAATATATCATAAAGACATTTGTTCCGACACTGTCGGAAACTGTCATTGGCATTGCATGTGTGACATACGTGGTGGACAACAACACTAGTAGACGCACATTAAGGCAAAAATGACAAAAATTTCCTTATGATATCCAGTCATTCTCACTGTCACTGCAGATTCATCCACATCAAATATCATCGAAGATATGTAGATTAACATAAATGTTACAAATAAATACTCAAAACCACAATAGTTTTGTTTAATAATATACTGCTCAAAAAAATAAACGAAACACTAAAATAACACATCCTAGATCTTAATGACTGAAATATTCCAGTTGGAAATCTTTATTTATTACATATTAGAATGTGTTGAGAACAAAATAACATAAAAATGATCAAAGTAAATCAAAATTACCATACCATGTCGGTCTGGATTTAGAATCATACTCAAAATCAAAATGGAAAATCAAATTACAGGCTGACCCAACTTCAAACTCCATACTCCAAATTCCTCAAGACAAGTTAAAATAAGGCTCAGTAGTGTGTGTGGCTTCCACATGCCTGTATGACCTCCCTACAATGCCTGGGCATGCTCCTGATGAGGTAATGAATGTTCTCCTGGAGGTCTCCTCACAGACATGGATTAAAGCATCAGTCAACTCCTGAACAGTCTGTGGAGCAATGTGGCATTGGTGGATGGAAAAATACATGATGTCCCGGATGTGCTTGATTGGATTCAGGTCTGGGGAATGGGCAGGCCAGTCCATAGCATCAACACCTTTATCAGGCAGGAACTGCTAAGGCCTCCTCTAACACTATTACTGACCCACTGCCTAACCAGTCTTGCTGGAGGATGTTGCAGGCAGCAGAACGTTCTCCATGGTGTCTCCAGATTGGTTGTGGTGCTGTTTGCATGGTTTCTGACTATAGCAACAGGGTTGCAAATTGATGCTAATGTTATCTTTTCCTTAGGAATAGGTGCTAGAGCCACAGATTCCTTTATAGTGTTTATTAAATCTTATGTAGTGAATATCTCAATATTAAAATTTGTCATACACTGACTTGCCATACCATTAAAACCACATGGCTGCCTCTGAAAGATTCTCCGACAGACTCTGACTCCAACCATCAACAATTTGGTAAAAAATCTCTCAAATCTGTATACTTGCCTATTCTTTCTGCTTCCAACACAGGATTTTGAGAACGGAATGTTTACTTGCTGGCTAATATATCCCACCCGTTGACAGGTGCCACTGTAATAAGATAAATGCTACATGTGGCTGTGCTACGGTTGACTGCAGTGTATTTCAGTGATTTTAAGGTACATAGAGGTGCTGGTGATAAAATTAGAATATCATGAAAAAGTTTATTTATTTCACTAATTTTATTTAAAAAGTGAAACTTGTATATTGTACTTATTCATTACACACAGACTGATATATTGCAAGTGTTTATTTCCTGAAATACACTTTTTTCTATATATTTCTGTTATAATCAGCAAATTAAAAGAAATAAACACTTAAAATATAAGAAACCCTGAGTATAAAATGAGGAAAATGAGTATGATATACAAGTTTTACTTTTTTTAATGGAATTACTGGAAAAAAACCCTTTCATGATATTCTAATTTTATGAAAAGCACCAATATGTACATATAGTAAGTCAGTGTATATTATATCGAAAGAACACCCTTTTACCTACATCTCTTGCTACAAGAGGTGCTGCTATTAGCCACCTGGCTGTGGAGTGTGGTGTCACAGTATTACACCTGCTTTCTTTTACTTCATGAAATTGATTAGTAAAAATCCAGAGGCCCCATAGATATACAGACACACAGATCAAAATACAGACAAAACAGATCAATTAACATCCTACTAATGGAACACGGAGTTTCTATATCTGTGTACAGTTAGTAACAACAGCTCACTACACATACACACACACTTGTCAAGTAATTACAAAAAAAAGATAGTTAAGAGGATGGCATAAACTCCTCAGATGAGCAGTCCACCAATATTGTAAAACTGCTCCTGTCTATTTCGACTTTTCCAAGGACTGGGTTTAGATTGTGTTTGTGTACTTTTTCACCTGATGCTGAAAATAATCTTACAGGTTTTTATGGGATTGAGGTCTGGAGAATTTTATCCAGGGATCAGATATTGTGTGCAGTCTGATTCACTGTACATGATGAACACACACTTCCCATGTCTCCATATCTTCTTAATGTGTCACTAATTGAGTGATGTGTTTATAAACACGGAATATGGAAATGGTGGAACCCGAGTCTTCATCACCCACAGATGTCCATCAGAAACTAAATATATGTATAAAACAAACAAACAAAAACATTAATTACATTAATAAAATTAATTACAACAAACTAGACTGTGGTACTTCATGATCAATGGAAATATTATCATCTTTATAATTAACCAATAAAATTGTGGTATAACATTAAATCAGAAAAAAAATGATTCCACAAGTTGTAACAGGGAAATGATCATTGCTTTTATTACAGCACAGGCTTTCAAGGATTTTTTTTAAATAATAATAAAACACTACTGTTTCAATTAGCCCTTGTTCTACATTTGTATGTAGAATATATATTTATATGTAGAATGTAGTCAGAGAAGCAGGGTGTCACAAAGAGATGAGTTGTTCATTTATTACTCTCATCTACTTCTAACATTTTGTAGATTCTATCTGACTCCCTGTTTTGTCCTCATATTAATTTAAGAACATATAAGAACAGCTTTAAGCCAATTGTTAGGAAAAATCCAATTGTCACTCCTCACCTTAGGTCCTGTAGTTTGTAATGTTCATCATCCTCAAGAGCAGAGAGCAGCTTCTTTCCAGAGTCTCCTATATTATTACTAATCAGAGTCAGTTTTCTCAGGTGTGAGGGGTTTGATTTCAGAGCTAAAGCTAGAACAGCACAGCCTTCATCTGAGATATCACAATTCTCCAACCTGTGGAGAGAACAGTGTTTGTTGGAAAGCTGCATTTTTTCATCACTAACATTATTGTTCCCTTTTTTTCATACAACTAGACCCAGATGACAGTGAGTTGGAGAGATTAACAAAACAAACCTTGCTTGTCAATGTCACTTTATGGTGTTGATGTTTTATAAAGCAACACATTACATTGTAAGGCTGCATTGGAAATGCTGGTTAGTCGTCAATTTTTTTTGGGAAAGTAATAAAATTTACTTGCATATGCTTAGCCTTCATCTAACAATTGCAATATGTGGCATGGACTCAAAATCATGTCAGTTCATACACTATATTAAAATCACTCCCAAACACATTTTTTCTTTAAACAGAACCTACTCACATGATGAATGCTGATGCCAGGTTTTTGGGCATCAAGTAGTCTAGGTTGCATTCCTTCTGTCTGCCTTTTTCAGATAACTACATAATGAAATATTTTCTAATACTTTTAGATCCTACTTTAGACCCTGCAAGAGACTTATTAGTGTTTTAAATTTATTTTACTCCTCGTTAGAGGGTTTGGGTCACATTTATATCTGACCCAAACCCTCTAACAAATCATCAGCATGTAGTGAAAATAGACTCAATAGATCTCCTCCTCAGGACATTGATGATGAACCTAAAACTTTTGCTTCAGTCTCACTATAGAGAATGTGTCTCAAAGAGATGATCTTACCCCAGTGTCTCCAGTTTACAGTGAGGATTCTCCAGTACAGTAGAGAGACACTTCACTCCAGAGTCTCTTATATTATTATTGGACAGTTTTAGTTCTCTAAGGTGTGAGGGGTTTGATCTCAGAGCTGAAGTCAGAGCAGCACAGCCTTCATCTGAGATGCCACAATCACATAACCTGTAGAGAGACACAATGACACACTCTTCAGAGTTTTATCTTGGTTTACAGCTATAAAAATGATTTTTGTAAAATGATTTTATTACTCCAAATGACATGAGGATTAAACACCACCTATTTAAGATGACCATTATTCTAATGAACAATGTCATGAAATGATCATACTAAGTAAGAGAGAGAGAGGGAGATTTATATGGTTTAGATGGTTCTCTACTAGACTTATAGTGCATGGCACATGGGGAATACACTTGTTTATCCAAAGCTTAAGTAACATAATACAGGATTAGACGATAAGGATTGTGTACCTATCAGATAAGGTTACACACAGGGCCCAGCCTCTTTCCTACACCCATAATATAAATTGCCACTACCTTACAGAAATAATCAGGTAGGCCCCTCCCTTTGTCAGGGTTTTGTTAAATTAAGCCCCAGACTCACTCCCCACCAAGCTTTCTTCACAGAACTATGATTTACCCAACCTCATAACCAGGCCGATGTGGTCTTAGTATATATTCAGTATTTGTTCTATACTTCTCTACAATCTCCCATCTCAGTCACTGCCCCTGTTTTGCTTATGAGGTTACAGTCTCACACTGCATTTCCCATTCCTGTTCCTGATTAAAATTGTTTCAACCATTCACCTTCTCTAGGGTGAGATTTGACCTTACTAAATGCTTTCGACAAATCAATTGACTCTGGTCTTGGCTTCCCATTTTGTACCTGCTCTGTCACATCCCTGTGCTTCAAAACCCTCTTTGTTAATGGGGCTGCCTCTCAGGGATTACACTAAGCTTTTCAGTGGTAGTACTATTGTCCCCTTAATTACTCTTTAACATGTAATCATAGCTGGCACTTGGAAAAACTAAAATGCCTTCCACAATAAAAAATGTAGCACAGAACTAAAAGCATTAGCCAAGTCTAGAAATACCACATGGAGGTCTCTTCCCTTTGACTTCTCTGACTGCATCTGATGCCAAATCATGCTACTATGCACTAAAACACCAGCAAAAGCTGAGTTTCCTGCCTTTAGAATGGTGGTATCAATTAATTTACTTGCTTTCAGGGGTGCAGCAAGTCTCCATGTAATCACACTAAAGAAAGTCTTACCCATCAGTTAAAATCAAACAAAAATGCTCAAGGGCCACTTAATGCTTTTCTTTTGCTATGAGATTACACGATAACACTACACTACACTACACGTTTTTTTATTTAAAAAAAAAAAAAAACACACACAGTGTACTTTTATACACACACAACATGGCATTCCATTAGGTCCTGGTGCCAAACCTGCTCTTGCACACTGCACCAATTCTTGTACTTCGCTTGACCTATAGGAGTTAACATCCATTTGCCACTCTACCTACTTGCAGAATATTTGCTGACATCTTCAACACCACCCCTTCTCCTCTGTAAATTGAATGTATCTTAAACAACTCTTCCTGCAATATCTTAATGCCTATGCTTTCCTGCTCATTCTCCTTCTTCCACTGTTTTTTCAGTTACATGGATTCTTTAACAATTTTATTTATTTTTTATTTTTTGCTGATTTGATTTTTGCTGATTTGATTTTACGTTTTACCAAATTTATCATTTTGAATAAATGTACCTAACCTGTTCAATTTGTAAACCTAAAAAATTACTACAGTACTATTAAAATGTACAGACCATAACCCGGCCAACGCTGGACAAGTAGGCATGGATCCAGCTGCCGCAGTTGGCCCTAATGACTCGGGCCAGTCATTTCAAAACAGACTCAGGCTGAGCCCACACGCAGGAATTAGGCTGGTTACTTTTTGCCACTAGGTAGGAATCGGCCCGGAGATGGGCAGAGCATGGGATGTGTTTTGAGGGTAAACAGTAGTTTTGAGGGTAAACAGTAGTTTTGAAGGTAAACAGTAGTTCAGAGGCCCCCTAGTTTTGACACTGATCTGACGCCATATATTTTGAACAGTAATGTAACGTTAATGTAAAATAAGACTGTGGTACACTGTCTCTCTGGTGTAAAAACACTCTTCTACTAAGGTAGTGATACACAGCTGGGTATATCACCTCAGGTAAACATTTTAAATCAATGGAAAAACACTTTTCTTTAATTCTCTTCAGAAAGTTCTGGTAAAGATATCTGACTTATTATTAATTCCTATTATATCGCATTTGCTCAGTGTTTGAGAGACTCACAAAGGATAGGCTTGTTATGTCGACAGCTGAATGGATATTTAAAAATTGCGCTCCGGAAAATCCGGAAGGAACGGTCATTTACATTGTTACTGTTTACCTCATTATAATGCTCTATAATACAGTTACCCTGAAGCTAAGCACCCAGCTCTGTTTCTTCCGCTATGTCGGAGGCAGTTGCATCAAGTCATTATTTTGCACTTATATACTCTGACAGAACCTGACATAATGGAATGGGAATGAAGCTGAGTGCTTAGCAGCAGGAAGGCAGGTATCACACTTCGTTTAGCTCACGTGAAGTTTCGAGTTCTGTAAATTATCTTCACTATTGTTGATTATTAAAGTTACATTTGTAGTGTAATTATAGTCATTCATATTCTCAATAATTTGGGTATAGATTATCCTTTGTAGTTGCATGACTTTTGTAGTTGCATGAATATTATGAGTAACTACTAAATTAATTGCAGATGTATTCATGTGTATTCACATTACAGTTATTCAGATACAAGTGCCTTCAATCCATCCAGTTTAGTAACAATTTAAACAGACAGTTTCCACTTTATTCCAAACTCTAATTATAAAAATGTCTTAAACATTTGGTGTTCTATAAATACTCAGAAAATGATGAAGTAATTTAGATGTGATAGTAGGGTGCTTCATGATGCCATCAACAGGCAAGAGCTCATAAGACCTAAACCTTTAAGACAAAAAGAAAAATCAAATTTACCCTTAAACCAAGCTGTTATGGATTAAAATAAACGTATTTTACTGCACGAAATAATTATATCTGCATTATAAATACACGTGTGAATGCACCCTGACAAAAGCTTTTCTGCTTTACTAAGAGGAAATGCACTGATTTTTACTGATCTTTTATCTGTGGTTAGAGTTTGCAATTTGCAGTATTTTTACTACACTTTGAAACAAGCTGCAAGTCACAGTTTATGCTGTAGCTTCTTAATACATACATCTGACCCAAAGACTCTGGCAAATTATCAGCATGCAGTAAAAAGAAACAATCTCCCTCTTTAAGACATTGATGATGAACCTAAACTTCTGCTTCAGACTTCTGCTTCGGTCTTATTGAGGAGCAGGCCATGTGACTATCTGAGAGATGATCTTACCTCAGTATCTCCAGTTTACAGTGAGGATTCTCCAGTACAGCAGAGAGACACTTCACTCCTGAGTCTCCTACATTATTATAGGACAGATCCAGTTCTCTCAGGTGTGAGGGGTTTGATCTCAGAGCTGAAGTCAGAGCAGCACAGCCTTCATCTGAGACACCACACTTACACAACCTGTAAAGAGACAATGATTTTTATCTTGGTTTAAAACATTAATTTATAGATTATTTAAAGATGATTTTATACTTCAGACATGACACTGTCATTGAAATGATTATACCAAGTGTTACATTTAGTTTCTCTCATCGATTGTGTCGGATATTAAACAGCTAAAAATGAACAGAGAACAGCAACCAAACCATGATGAGACTTTATTTACAAAAAAAAATGGGAATTACTGCTAGGTCACGTTAGTGCTTGACATGATAAAACCAAAAGATCATAAATTAGTGGTAGTCCACACTAAGGGCAGTGCGTGCCAGAGAACAAGGAGAACATGCATAGTCATTATCCAAGACCTTAGGTACAAAAACCAGGTTAGGTGCTATGCATGCAGGCTGACTCGTTTAGTAGAAGCCAAAGTGAGTAAAAGTATTGTAACAGAATTTTGAGGTCCACACTTTCGAGTGACTCGAACGGTGGTAGTGAGAGAGCTTCCAACATTAAAGATGTACAGGGGATTACCCTTGGAGAGGAAATCTGCTCAGATATTTGTGCATACCAGCACGTGAGATGCACGCAACAAGCTGAAGTAGGTGCTGCCCCATAGAAGGTGAAGGCCAGCCTGTGTAGATAAAGGGAGTCTATGCCTTCCTGATGATTTATATGCAACCACAGCAGTGCTGTTTAAGCAAATGAGGACATGGCATCATTGGAAAAGTGCGTTAAATGTTTTAAGAGCTAAGACAATCACTAATAGCGGATGGGTGCCATCCACTGTGTTGCCAAAGACAGGGGAATGTGACCAGATGTGGTGCTGTGGGTGTTTGGGCTGGCCTTTTTTTTAAAGAATGTTTGGACTGTGGGCCTTTCCGGACACTGAATAAATGTTTTGTGAATTATAAAACTATGGCATTAAACTTGTAAAAAATTTTTTAAATGAAACAAAATCCACGAGAAGTCTATTAGTTATCAGGTTGTAAAAATATTTTGCAAATGAAACTAATGAGGATCAGTTAAAAATAAATTTTCAAATAATTTTGTCGGATTTACAAATTTTTAAGTCTTCTTTTTTCTATTTGCATATTTTTTTGGTTCTGATTTTTAGAGTGAGGGGTGCTTTGAAAGTTAACTTTGCCATATGAAAGTATATTCCTTGCCCCGTTAAAGATCTTATCATGTTTAATCCTTTTTTCGCTGACACATGTATAAATCTGGAGCCACCCCACAGAAGAATATGAATGGGGTGACTATTGATTACATTTAAGGCATTGATCAAGTTATATGTGTACATAAAGTGTGACAGATAGTGGTGTGACTATTTTAATAGTTGTTAATGTTTCCTTTTCCATTTCCAACATGTAACTCACATGGGACTTGACCCACTCTCACCCACGATTGCGTTCTTTTATAATTTATGATGGCTCAAACAAAGAAAGACTTATGACCACGCTCTCAGATTATGAGACCGAGCCCCTAGTAATAAAATTATCATGCTTTGGTTTAAACTCAGAACTATAAGTACAGGCGATTTTAGAGATTCAGGGGCTTCGGAGTGAACAAGACAACGACCAAACACCTTCGAAACAGACTCTGGAAGAATCTCCGAGCCACCGCTATCTGACTAAGTTTGAGCCTCCAGAGTACTTTAAAACTTTTATTTTGTTCGTTTAGACATGTCAGTTCTGTTCATTTCAGTTCTGTAGTGCATATCTTTACTTCTTAATAATAGAAGGCAGTTCGACCCACCAAAAGAACTTGGAACAGTCACTTCTTGAACGCACCTACAAAGTCCTGCTAAGAGCCATCTTCATGCTACAAGTGTATCCCCAGCTGCTGTCACCATCCAGGTAACATAGCTCTACTCAGATGCTCTCAATGAGCTGGTCTGAAAGGGCGCCACATTCTGTTCAAACCTCTCATCTCGTTACCAGAGATTAAATTATGTTCACTATTGTTGATTAGTGAAGTTACATTAGTAGTCTAACTATAGTCATTCATATTCACAATATGAATATCTTTTTGGATATATTATCTTTTGCCTAAACCATCATAAATTCCCTTAAAGACCTCATAATTAAATTCTGAAAGCTGTATTACTGTTCACATTAGTCTGGTAAACCTAAATCCAATTAAGACTTTCAATTCTCCATACACATCAACATCTCTCATCTACCTGACGATTCCATTCAGTCTTATCTCATGGCGTAATCTCAATAACACACTAATTTTATTTTATTATATTTTAGTCAATGTTTATTTTATAATTTCATTAATAAACATTTAATCCTATTTATAAACATTTAAGGAAGGTATGATAAAGACTGAGAACAATTTGAAATTCAAACTCTAACAACATTACTTAATTATAAAAATGTCTTAGACATTTGGTGTTTTATAAATGCTCAGATAATGGTGAAGTAAATTGGATGTGATATTAGGGTGCTTCATGATGCCATTGACAGGCAAAAGCTCATAAGTCCTTACCCCTCAAGACAAAAAGAAAAATCAAATTTACCCTCAAACCAAGCTGTTATGGATTTTAATTTCTTTTACAGCATGAAATAATTATACCTGCATTAAAACTACACAAGTGTGAATGCACCCTGAAAGAGTTTTTCTGCTTTTTTTTTTTTAGAAGGAATTGTGTTTGTTTTGACTGGTCTTTTATCTGTGGATTGGAGTTTGCATTTTGCAGTATTTTTTAAACAAGCTGCAATTTCTTCAAGTCACAGTTTGTGCTGTAGCTTCTCAATACATACATCTGACCTGAAGACTGTAACAAATCATCAGCAAGTAAAACAACGTGAAAAACAATCTTCCTCCTTTGGACATTGATGAACCTAAACTTCTGCTGCAGTCTCACTATTATGGAATGTGTCTTACTGAGGAGCAGGTCATGTGACACTCAGAGAGATGATCTTACCTCAGGATCTCCAGTTTACAATGAGGATTCTTCAGTACAGCAGAGAGACACTTCACTCCTGAGTCTCCTACAGTATTCCTGGAGAGATTCAGTTCTCTCAGGTATGAGGGGTTTGATCTCAGAGCTGAACTCAGAGCAGCACAGCCTTCATCTGCGATACCACACTTATACAACCTGTAAGTAGACATAATGACTCTTTAACAGACAAAGATGATTTTATACTTCAGAATACTTTAGCATTTAACCCATCAGTGACCACACTTCCCCAGAGCGGGGGGCAGACCCAAACCATGGTGCCTGGTGAGGCGTTTGCGGGGGGTTAGGTGCTCAAGGGCCCTTTAAGCATGTCTCAACGGCCCCACACCTTAGGGTGAGACCCAAGACCTTCTGGTCATGACACCGGTTCCCTAACCACAAGGACACTGGGTCAGCCCAGTTCTCTGAATCAGGGATGAGGGACTTCATTAAGGGAAATGCACCCGTGTGACCAAACGTGGAAGTACCAAATCGCACCACCATGTCTGCTTAATTAGAAGACCAACCACAACAGAAATGCAAAAGAACATTTACATTTACGGCATTTGGCAGACGCCCTTATCCAGAGCGACTTACAAAAGTGCTTAGTTAAAATATTGGAGTATCTGAAACTAGTAAAGGTAAATCAGGATTCAAGAACTCAGACCAGAATTCTAATAGAAAAGAGTCATGTAGTATCAATCGTCCAAAACTTTCTACACTAGTAAACCTGCAGAGAGAAGACGACAACCAAAATAGTCACAAAACTGAACAAATAAGACAGTTCACAGACAGTAAAACACAGTTCACAAACATTTGTTTTTCAATTAAGTGCTGACAGAACAGGTGAGTTTTTAGCCGGCATTTGAAGACTGTATGAAAGTGACTGTATGAACATCAAGAGGTAGTTTATTTGACCACCTTTGTGCCAGAACAAAGAAGAGTCTGGATGTTTGCCTTCCATGTGTCTCGAATGATGGAGGGTCAAGTCAGGCCATACTTGAAGTACGATGAGCTCTAGGTGTGCGCCTGGCCTTAACCATTGCCATTAGGTAGGAGGGGGCTGGAACATTTTTGGGTTTGTAGGCCAGCATCAGGGTTTTATATCTGATACGAGCTGCTACAGGAAGCCAGTGAAGGGTTCTCAGCAAGGGAGTGACATGGCTGTACTTGGGGAGGTTGAAAACAAGTCGAGCTTCTGCATTCTAGATTAGTTGCAGGGGCCTGATGGCACGCATGGAAAGACCAGCCAAGAGAGAGTTGCAGTAGTCGAGTCTTGAGATGACAAGAGACTGGACTAGTACCTGGGCAGCATCTCTCGAGAGAAATGGTCGTATTCACCGAATGTTGTAAAGGAGAAACCTGCATGCCCGAGCCAAGTTAGCAACATGACCAGAGAAGGAGAGTTGGTCGTCCATAGCAACTCCTACACTACGTACCTCTGTAACTGGAGTGATCATGGTATTCTCAAGGAAAATCAAGAGATCATTCAATTCAATTCAATTTTATTTATATAGCGCTTTTAACAATGGAATTTTTTTCCAAAGCAGCTTTACAGAAATAATGAAAAGGGTTAAATATACATTTATAATTTGTTTTTAGAAATTTTATCCCTAATGAGCAAGCCGGTATCGACAGTGGCACGTAAAACCTCCTTGAGACAACAAAAAGAAGAAACCTTGAGAGGAACCAGACTCATAAGGGAACCCATGCTCATTTGGGTGACACAGATATGTGAATATAAACAAAAACAAAAGTGCAGGTAGCCAGAAAATTAAATTCTGTGATCTAATTCATGGTTTCTACATCTGTCCATTATGGTGTATTGTAGACTGTCCATGTCCATGGTGGGTCAGATGAGACTGCAAGAAGAGTCGGGGTCACATTGTATGCAGGGTTTGGGGAGCAGGAGGAATCAGGACTCAGGGTTGCTGGTATCTTCTGGTGCCTTATCTGTAGCAGGTGTAGCTCACCAGAATCAGGAATCAGGGTTGCTGGTATCTTTTGGTGCCTCAGTCGTAGCAGGTGTAGCTCATCAGAATGGAAGATGAGAAGAGAAAACCGAGAGTTAAGTATGGTATTTATGTAATGGTCACTTTAAATATAAGGTGTGCAGAGAACAAGCAGAAACTCCGGCAGACTAGCTAAACTCCGGCAGACTAGCTAAACTCTGGTAGACTAGCTAATCATCTTGATTACATCCAGTTACTCCTGGGATGTAGAGCAGCTCTGGGAACACATAGAGTAGAAACTTCGGCCATGTCGGTGGAAAACCACTTTCCCAGGGAGGTAGAGGCTGGAGGACAAAACCACTTTCTTGTCTGGGTGAGCTGGGTTAAGATGGTGAGCTACAAAAGCCTCGACGGTGGTGGACGGAGGTGGACAGAGAAGTCCCAGCTGATCCATGCCCTCCATGTCCACGTTAGTGAAACCGAGGACTGGAATGCTGTAGGAAAAAGGCTTGAAGCAAAAGCGCTTCAATAGCACTTCTTCCTGGTCATGTTAGCTTGCAGTAATGAGCTGTGCATTTGTTCATACCAGACTCTGATTGTTCAGGACTCTGATAGCTTGTGGAAAGAAACTGTTGCACAGTCTGGATGTGAGCTCCTGGATGCTTCGTTACCTTTTTTCAGATGGTAGGAGAGTCTCCACAGTGGAGCTGTCAATGTTCAGTGCTGAGTGATCACACCTTGTCCTTCTTGTCCTTGTCTATATTCAAAATTGTTGGTTCTGCACAAGTCCATTTTAGCTGTTGCACTTCCTCTCGGTACGCTGACTTGTTTTTGCCACAGTTGTCACAGTTGTCATCTGCAAACCTGATGATGTGATTCAAGCTGTGTATTGCTGCACAGTTGTGAGTCAGCAATGTGATCAGCATAGGACTGAGCACACAGCCCTTGTGTGGAGGAAGCAACAAGTAAAAGTCTGTTGATGAACAGTTGAGTGGAAACACGATGAAAGCAGAAAAGGTACGAGTCAGGAAAGTCTTCACGGAAGAGATAAAAATGGTAACTACTCTGCTGCACCAGCTTATATAGGGGGAGCCCAGCTAACATAAAGTATTTGCCCGAGCTCGGCTGGTGTGTGACAGACTCAGCAGTTAGTTGACACATTGGAATCAGGCTGGATACAGTTTAAACTTGTCAAGTAATGTGGCGGTGAAATGCATAAGAGCTGATTCCCAGAGAGCTGATACGGTTCGAGTGAGCTTTTACAGATATGGGCAAGTTATTAAGTAACATTTATTTTATTTTATGTCATTTAAAATCTGCTATTTGTACCATAAACCTCTAGACAGAATGTGTCAAAAAAAAAAAAAAAAAATTACATTTTATTCAGGTGCTGTTTAGAAAGATTCAATTTATGGAACCAATTCTGTCCGATTCCACTTATTCATTTTTTTTATGGAGTGATTCGATTCAGTGTGAAAACGGAGCTACCACGAAGTAAGTGAGTCAGTCACAGTAGTGGATTTTAGTGTGTACGTATAGTTATCTTAGGGATATGACTTGGATTTTAAAGACGACAAAGATTGTCATTAAATTGGTTTGCAATTGAAATTCATTTACCACAATCATATCATAACACAGTAATACACTTGGTGCATAATAAATATTTTGTTTTGAGTTGGTATTCACACAGTATTCCCCTGCTGTTGCTGGACAAGTGTTTTCTGATCTTGGATCTGCAGTCATATTGTGAGTTTATGCTAATAAACGTACGTATTTTGCTTTGTAAATACCATCTTTCTACACTGTGATTGTACAGATATTTTTTTTTTTCTGTGAGAAGTTTCGTGGTGATGACTGTTGATCTTTTCTTTTGGACTACTAATCAGATACTTGTTTACGCAAATTATATTTAAGTCATAAAGGTAAAATACTTGAATTTGACCAGCATTGGCCCAGTATCATTAAAATGTACGGGCCATAACCAGGCCAGAGCTGGACGAGTAGGCAGGGATCCAGCTGCAACAGTCAGCCCCATTGACTCTATTGGCAGAGACAGGGTGTCATCCAAAGCGGACTCTGGCTGAGTCGGCGCACAGGAATTGGGCTGGTTATGTTTTGCCGGCAGGTAGGAATCGGCCCGGAGACGGGCTGAGCATATTTTGTTACCTAGAAGGGTGTTCCTGCATTGCTTTTGTGGTTAGTCCCACAATTAAGCAGACATGGTGCTATTTAATACTTTCAGGTTTGGTCAAAAAGGGGCGTTTTCTTTAGTGAGAAAGCGAATTAAAGATGATACAGAACCCATTTTATTGCTGCAGAATATAATATGGCTTCATATGCAGTATTAGACAGGCCCTTTTGGTCATGTGGTCTGTAATAATATTCTTAAGAACCAACAAAAAGTTGGGAGATTTTCGTCTTACCTCAGTCTTACTATTAGAGAATGCATTTTACTGAGGAGCCGGCCATGTGACTCTCTTACCTCAGTGTCTCCAGTTTAGAGAGATGATTCTCCAGTGCAGCACAGAGACGCTTCACTCCTGAGTCTCCTACATTATTATAGGACAGATCCAGTTCTTTTAACTGTGAGGGGGTTGCTCTCAGAGCTGAAGTCAGAGCAGCACAGCCTTCATCTGAGAAACCACAATCATACAAGCTGTACAGAGACACAACAACACTTCATTAACATGATATTATCTTATTTTAATTGTTATGTATTTGTTGGTTATGATAGATTGTCTGCCCTTTCTTGACAGACTGCATATAACACTAACACACTGTTGTTCAGTGGTGAGTACAACAGCGTGTGAGAGCAGCAATTGCTCTTGAAAAAGTCGAATTATTTCAGTAATTCCAATTCCAAGTGAAAGTTGTATATTATACTGATTTATTACACACAGACTGATATATTTCAAGTGTTTATATCTTTTAATTTGATGAATATAACTGACAACTAATGAAAACCCCAAATTCAGCATCTCAGAAAATTAGAATAGTGTGAAAAAAGTGTACAAGCAATAGGGATAACCGCATCATGGAAAGGATTGTGAAACAAAACCTGTTAAAAAATATGGGGGGGAGATTCACAAAGACTGGACTGCAGCTGGAGTCAGTGCTTCAAGAACCACCACGCACAGGTATATGCAAGACATTTCAGATGTCACATTCCCTTTGTCAAGCCACTCTTGAACAAGAGACAGCGTCAGAAGCGTCTCACCTGAAAGACAAAACTGCTGCTGCATTTCTAATAATCCTTTATTTCATATTGGTCTAAAGTAATATTCTAATTTTCTGAGAAACAAATTTGGGATTTCCATTAGTTGTCAGTTAAAATCATTAAATTAAATAAATAAACAGTTGAAATATATCAGTCTGTGTGTAATGAATGAGTATAATATTGTTTCACTTTTCTCCAATATCTCTAATAAAACTGTTTTCACTAACTGGGTTGCAACTGGGTTTACATGCTTTTTTTTGCTCAGGTTTTATGTGCTTGAGCAATTTTTATTCAGGGATTAGAGGTTACTATACATATTTAGTGTAGACATATGCGCAATCTGATTCACTGTGCACAATAAACACACACATAACATATAACACTTTTAAGTCTGTTTAATGTATAGTAAAGTATATGTGTCTGTATTCCTGAACATGGAAATAGAGCGTCTTTATCACATATACATAGATGTTCATCAGTGTTATGCGTCAATCTAGGGGAAGACACACACAAACAACTCCCCTTTTTAAAGCCCGGCATATTTGATTAGGAAGTCATGTCATGACTGCGCTCCTTGACTGGGTACAGTGCCACAAACACAACACACACACACACACACACACACACACACACACACACACACACACACAGACCCATACCCCCAACCCCCCAAACCAAGCCACAAGAAATGCTAAAAAATAGGTCCTCTAGGTCTAATTAATACCTGAATAACCTGACATCACACGATCATGGGTTAAACTTAATATTTGTCTGAGTGAACAACACTTGAATAATCGTCTGAACTTTTCTGGACTTTTTTTTACCACTACTTGAAAACACCATTTCAATCAGTTGATTCTGAGGATGGTGCCCACTTTCTTAATAGAATGCCATTCTACAAAAAATAAGCAATGGATGACCAGTGAACGTTTGCTTGGCCCACCACAGTTGATAAGATCCTTAAGCAGCCACCAACTCTTCCCAAGTTACAGTAAGGGATAATGCAGGACAGCAGGAGGAATATACTCCATCTTAATTGCATATTATCTACTTGATAGCTACTGGATCACCTGTAGAGGCTCCACTGTCTTCATTAGCAAAGTTCACACATAAACCTTGTAAATCAATTACAGGTTCTTTCGTGAAGGTCTGGGATTAATTGAATTGAAAGGAGCACATGATGTAACTGTACACAAGTGTTAAACCAACCTCACACAACCTACACACAACTACACAGGAGCCACGATAGATAGATTCCCCAAAATTCAGCACAAAGTGTCTGTGTTGCTCCAATATCACACAAAATTTTAACAGGCACTGGACACTTATTTGTCTCAGTCAAGGAAACCATACCATCCAATATAATTGGCTGAAAGGTGACATCACAGTTACTTAGGCTTAGCACAGGCGCAGGACTCGTCACAGCTGCAGGAGCTATACAAGCAACACTTTTAGGCTTTTCTCATTCCAGGAAGTAAAGTCTGCAATTAAATGCAGTGGACATCCACAGTAAAAACATACAAATACCCAAAACATCGCTGCTCTTACCTAATAACAGGCTTTGGAGCATTTTAACTACTGCTTCAACTCTTCTTCTACATTTGTATTTAAGTGCTGAGGTGAATTTTACAAGTATACAGACACCACAGTGTGGTGGTAGGGTGCTTGAAGAAGAGTAAAGTAGCTGCATAAAATATGTAAATAGTGTGCTATTTACACACTAGAGATTATCCTGTTCAGAAAAAAGCAGCAGTATGTGGTCAAAAGCGTGTCACAAGGAGATGAGGTGTTCATTTATAATGTATATTCGCGCACTTTCATGCACTTTTGGCATTGTGTAGTTATCTGTCTTTGTCAAACTTTACTGAACACAAACAATCTTTAAAGCCAATTTTTAGAGAAACTACACATAAACATACCTGCTCAATAAATCTTAAAGGTACCTCGTCAGTGAAGACATAAATGTACACATTAAGCAGGGGCTGGCAGAAATGAATACCAGGATATAAGTGACATCACCAACTGGTGTACTCAATATTGCTATACAGAATCACATTACATATCCAAAGTTGCCAAACAGTGTTAGATTATTGTGGTCTGCAATAATGCTTTTTGTGCATTGGCCTACAACCAAATTAACATGTGATGACAATGGCTAGCTGCATAGCAATGGATATACACAATGATACATTGATACATATACACACATTAGGGTCCAACCCTAACGGCCCTTATTAATACACAGAATATAGTCATTACTTACATCAGCATCTGTAGATTGTAACTCTTAAATTCAGAGAGTAGCTTCTTTCCCAAGTCTCCTATTTTATTATCGGACAGATCCAGTTGTCTCATGTGTGAGGGGTTTGATCTCAGAGCTGAAGTCAGAGCAACACAGCCTTCATTTGAGACACCACAATCACGCAACCTGTAGAAAGACACAATGAAACAGTATTTGTTGGATAGCAGTGGTTTCTTCTGTAAAGTTCTTCCCTGAATAACATTTTTCTTTAGTGTTTTTTTCCTAAACTGGACATATGGACAGAGACTTTAGTGTGTCGTGGAGATTTCTGGAGGTCTTTTGCTATTCATCTTAACTTTCTCTTTCACATATTTCAGTATTATTATTCTTCAGTTACAAATATTTCTTCAGTAGATTAGACAGAGTGATCAGACATGGGGTAATTTATAGAACAGGGTCAGCATTGTTAGCTGTTGTAGCAGTTGTTCTTATGCATCATTAGACCTGTTAACTTGACTCATTCACCGAGTTTCTGGCTAGCCTGGAATCGATTATGATAAAATATTGTATAAAAAAATTATCACATGAGAGGAAGTGCTGTTAAAATAAGCATCAGCAGGACTGTAAATTAGTCAAGGTACAAGACAAGAAAGTAAGAATATCTATAATATCTATATATATAAAAAAAAACTAGGCCTATATAGTATAGATAGGCTGTTTGGCTACCTATACTATATAGCAAAGCCACAAGTGCAAAGCATTCACTAACTTTAAGAGTAATTATCAGTGTGTACTGAAAAAAAAACAACTTCTTCCTCGGGACACTGATGAGGAACCTAAAACCTCTGCTGCAGTCTCTTACAAAATGTGTCTTAATAAGAGCAGGTCATGTGACTCTCAAAGAGATGATCTTACCTCAGTATCTCCAGTTTACAGTGAGGATTCTCCAGTACAGCAGAGAGACACTTCACTCCTGAGTCTCCTATATTATTATTACTGGACAGATTCAGTTCTCTCAGGTGTGAGGGGTTTGATGTCAGAGCTGAAGTCAGAGCAGCACAGCCTTCATCTGAGAAACCACACTTATATAACCTGTAGAGAGACACGATGACACAAACTTCGTTAACAGAGTTTATCTTAGTTTCAGAAATCTAAATTATTCAGAATGACATTAGGATTTAATCACAAATGAAAATATTCACACACATAGTTTCCCCTCCCAAAGGGATTTAACAGTGTTAAGAGAAACTGTTAAAAGTGAATATGAGATATGAGATTAAACCCTTGATAGAGGCTATTGGTTCTTAAAAATATGTCCACAGGGGTACAAATTGGAAATTCACAAATTGGAAAATTGTGAATCACCTGAAAGAGCATACCTAATTCTCTGTACTTCTTTTATTTCTTTCAGCACTAACTCTGGTTGGTCCTATATTTTTGGTTTCGGGCACTGGCCACTGCAAGCTTGCAAAACTCCAGCGAATACGTAGCTTTACCCTAGTCACGCTCAGCAGTAACTCCCTCCGTCTTTATTTCTTCAATGCATGAATAAACATTTGCTGAAGTTTTTACACAAACTGCTCTTAGGGGTCGAGTGCTTCTCTTCTCTAAACCATATAGTTGTTGCCTGTTTGAGTACTTTGCCAGTGAGCAGACTTATAAACTGTTTTGCTCTGATCGGTAGCCCTACCCATAGCAGCTACATGGGTATATAATAACAGAACATTCACAGAGAGAACTAATACTATTTCAGCTATTTTATGATGAACCTAAAACTGCCTTATTCTCACTATTAGAAAATGTGTCCCACTGAGGAGCAGGTCATGTGACCCTCAGAGAGATGATCTTACCTTAGTATCACCAGTTTACAGTGAGGATTCTCCAGTACAGCAGAGAGACACTTCACTCCTGAGTCTCCTACATTATTATAGGACAGATTCAGTTTTCTCAGGTGTGAGGGGTTTAATCCCAGAGCTGCAGTCAGAGCAGCACAGCCTTCATCTGAGACACCACAATTACACAAACTGTTGAGAGACACAATGACAAGATGACAGAGTGTAGGAAATTATATGTGATATTAGATCTACACAGTAAAGGTCATTATCTTATCAGTTTTAACTGCTACTTATCTTGATGGAATGAAGAAAACTGTATGATAAAGTAATGTGTGTGAATGCATCTACCAATAAGTCAGTCATTACTAATATTATTTTATTAGTTTTATAATGCAACTACAAATTCTATGGGTAGCTCAGAGGTAGCTCCACTTTTAATGTGAAAGAAAAAGAAATATTGAGTAAAACTGCATAGTTTTAATAATGCAGGTTCAGTGAGCTGTTTCTGTAACACATCTGGCTACCCTGTTCATAGAGACTAGAAAGAGACTTACTGAATGAACATTTACTGATCAACCATTTACATTTACATTCCAGGTACAGTCTGGGTTATTAGTTACAGTTTTAGTAAATTTCACACTAGGGAAACTGCATGGGTTTAATACTGTTTGTTCACTGAGCTGATTCTGTAACATGTTTAACCCTGCCGCTAACATACAGTAAATTTAGTTTGTGTGATTAGTTACAGTGTTTTAGTAAATTAAAGTCACATCAAGTCATGTTTTGTGCTGCAGCTTCACACATACATACATACATACATACATACATACAACTGACCATAAGACTGACAAATCATCAGTGTTCAGTGAAGAGAAAGAATCTTTCTCCTCATGGCATTGATGATGAACCTAAAACTTCTGCTTCAGTCTCACTATTAGAGAATGTGTTTTAATGAGAAGCAGGTCATGTGACTTTCAGAGAGATGATCTTACCTCAGTGTCCCCAGTTTACAACAAGGATTATCCAGTACAGCAGAGAGACACTTC
>JAOVVF010038006.1:0-22178 GCA_028565595.1 Duopalatinus emarginatus
ATATATTCAGAGTTTCATTCCATATATTCAGACTTTCATTCCATATATTCAGAGTTTCATTCCATATATTCAGACTTACATTCTATATATTCAGACTTTCATTTAATATTCTCAGGTTTCATTCCATATATTCAGACTTTCATTCCATATTCTCAGGTTTCATTTCATATATTCAGAGTTTCATTCCATATAATAATTTCCTGAACGGCTTGCCATAATATATATATGTATATGTGTATATCATATAGTCAGTTTTGCTCATTTCTTACTTTCTTGAAGGGTGCCAATTATTCTGCATCTGACTGTAAAGACCCCATGGGTCTAAGCTTATCACACCTCAGAGTAGCTTGCTGTGTCCCAGTAGCCTCTGCAGTCATCCATCACCCTCAGCATTAACTGCTCAGTTTACCTTTGCCTAGCCTGCAATTTTACTGCTGACTAGAAATAAAATATGCACAAGACGCCTATTATTAGATCTGTTCCTGCGATATACTTCGTTGTCGATTAACAGTAGAAATAAATTTAATAAACACTACTACTTTACCTGAAATGTGCAGGCCGACAACCATCTGACTTTTTGTGCTGAAATCTCTCTATTATAATGAATGACAAACAGATTCTGTGTATAGTGTGTTAATATAATTTACTGTACATGGTACATCTTAGTAATATAAATAATTTGCTGCTTGCTCTATATGTTATGCTATTTTATTCATTTTTAATGTTATTTTTGAGATGACTTTATTTAAATAATAAGGTTGAACGATGAAAAACCACACACTATATGGCCTAATGGTAAACAACCCACTGCAACATTTTAACCTTTATTTTATCAGTTAATTATTATTTTTTTTTAAATATCGTCAGCCACTCAGAAATACAGCCGACCCAAGTCAAGTTGGTAAGCGTACATAGAGAAGGGGTCTTGGGGATCCAAACATTCAAACAATGCAGAATCTATTTCTTTTTTTCCAATCACATAATACACTTGTGCTAATGTCATACTATACAATATTCTTTAACCTATTATAACCACTATTATTATAATGGTTTATACATTTTATGGGTTACTCTACAGATAGTACTGACTATTGCATCTTTACAACTGCTATTTCTGTTTAAAGGTTTCTTTCATCAACATGACATGAGCAAATTGTCATGTCAAATTAAACACCTTGACCTTACATTCAAAGAATTTACTATTCTAGATAATCCAGAAGATTATATGCTTGAGAGCTAAATGAAAGTTTTTGAAAGTTCAAACACTAACCATAAGAAAGCTGCTTGTCCTATTACTCGAGTCTACCCAATCGAGGCAGGGACTCACCCTGGACAGGTTACCAGTCCATTACATGGTACGCACACACACACACGCATATGCGCACACACACACACACACACAGTCTTTGGACTATAGAAGGAAACCCATCCAGACCAGACATAGGAAGTGCTCCCAGAAGGACAAGAAAATGTTTTTGTACTGAGTCAACTGACCTGATTTGTTCACCTGCTTCTCATTGCACTCACCTGTCTGTCTTTTACTAATTACACACGCACTCCTAGCAACTCAGTGCGATTTCCAAGATGTTATTCTCCTTGTGATTGTAATTCTGGTGTTTGCCTCCCTCCTGTTGACACGTTGGCTCTTTTACATCTCCCTAGTTTTGTGTGTTTGTTAATCACCTGATTTTGCCTACTTTCTGATGTTACATTTTCGACCAAGCTTTGGATTGCTTTGGAGCTTTGGAAAACCAGCCTGCACCTGCATCTGCCTCTGCCACTTGACACAGGATACTGGGGACAAAAAGACTAAAACAGTATGTGCACTCTTCATTTAAGAGTAACAGTAACATTTCAGAATAGTAACGCACAAAATTTGTCTTTATAATAAGAGCAATATTTATACAATATTAATTTGTAATTTTGTATAAATTTGTAACAAATAAATAAAACGGAGTATAGTGAGTTTCTCTCATGAGCTTGTTTGTCCAGTGACCCCATATGGTGCCCTGACTCTTCATTTGAGAAACCTTGCGCTAGACCATGTCTGCACATGCTACAGCTTTAGAAGGCATTTTGCACCCATGCTTTAATTTTGAAGTGGCATTTTATGGCATAGGTTGTGCTGTACTTTCTTCATCATGTAGATTAATCTGACAGCCATATGTGCCAAATCAAGGCATATTCAAGGGGAAGACTATGACCCAAATAGTACTGACTGCTGCTGTCTCTCTACTGTCTATTCATCACATTCCACAGTGAGGAACAACACAAAATGTGGATATAGCCAGAAAAGCTTTCTAGGTAGAAAAAAAGTTCATTATAAAATTCACTATACTATGGACTAAAAAAAATAAATACAGAAATGACAAATACACCAGAAAACTGAAGCCAGAAATAAAAATAACAAATGGACCAAAGGACTGGAGACAGAATCCACTCAATTTTATATGTGAAACCTTAACCCTAGTGGCAGCAGTGGACTAGTGGTTAAGTCGTGTGACCAGAAGGTCACTGGTTCTGGGGCTAATGGTGGTTTTCCATCTATAATGGACTACTTGGTCATTCCTGATACACTGACTGGTTAACCAAACCATGCTGCAAGACTTGAATGTTGAATGTGCTGCCAATACCAACATGCTATGCTTTGCTAGCAGATTAAGACTCTAGATCCTAGTCGACCTCGAATCACACACCACAGCCTAAACCACTCGCTTGTCACAAATGTAGATTGCAGAAAGCAATCTGAGTTTTGGCAGCAGACAGGGCTCATCTGAAATCAATGATTCAGGAGCTCACACTGCCCAGCTAATGTCTTCTCCCACAGTCTTTCATTTAATCAAATCACTAGGTCTTCTTTAGTGGAATGTAAAACACATACTACCTCCACATCTACATTCAAGAGACACTTCTGGGCTTACCGTAAGTTATTTGAACCATCTCTCTCATCTCTGGCCTCAGAATATGTGAAAATATGTCTGAATTGACGTCACTGAGCTAGTTGATTGTGCTGCATACAAAATGCTTTTTTTCGTTACAATGCTGCTCACAATAGAATTCAGTGTGAGGAATTTATTAAGATCTTTAAAACAGACTTTAAACGCACAACTCAACCAAGCCCAGGCTCTACTGGTGAAGTAGTGTTCTGTAATCAAGACTGACTGCTTGTTAATGTACAGGTTAAATCCTGCACTGTTCAGTTCAATTCAATTTATTTGTGTTTTCCTAATGAAAAACCTAGGGGCAAGGAAAAACTTGAGAGAAGCCAGACTCAAAAGAGAACCCATATATTGGCCTGCATATCGTTGAGCTTTGTGTTAGGATTTGGCTTTAAAGTTCTTCTGGGTGACAGCAGATAGTGTGATTATAAATACTTTCTGTCCAGTGTTGGATGAATGCTGGCTTTGACCTAGCTTTTCAAACACTGCTGAAACTGCATGGACAAGTTTTGGCTTCGATGGCACCCATCTATGAGCAGCTTGCGCACACACACACACACACACACACACACACACACACATACACAAATCAGAGTCTGGAAGTACACCTACCAAGGTCAGGTTTCTGAAAACATGCAGCTCAGCCTTATAATCCTGGTATAATCCTACAATTCTGTGCTAATCTTTAGATGCCCCTGGGAGTTTTTTTTTTTTTTTTTACACCTCCACATACCTGATCTTGTGCCAACAACTACTGCTTAGACCAAGCATTCATGATTTTTTTACCCCTTGCCTATAGCAATGCAGGACACACCAGAAAACTGTGCTTTTCTGTCATTTACAGATAAAGCTGGGGTCAGACATACATTTACCCAAACATACCATTTACCCAATGGACAAGCCAAATCAATGAATAGGAAAGGATGTGGGGTGTGTGTGTTTTTGGCAATCATGCGTTTAAGTAAAACTTATAAAAATCGCATTTTAAGATTCCAAACAGAGTGATAAATGAAAATTTTCAGAATGCTTTGCAAAATGAAGCAGTGTAGCATGGTACATGGCTACCAGTTCAGGAAGCCCATAAATGCAAGTATATCTTCACAAAAATTAATGCAAAAATATGTATGAATCTAGCTGTATAATAATAAATAAATGTTTAATTTAGCTGGAACATCTAAGTTTAATGTGCAATAGTGTACATAAGTCTTAGGTACATGAAAATGATACTTAAAAATAATAAAATTATAAATCGTAGTCATTAAATGTATATATATGATTATTATTAAATTGGTCAATTGTTTAATTGTTAAATTAAATTGGTTACATTTTTCTGTATTATTATTATTGTTATAATAATAATAATAATAATAATAATAATAATAATAATAATAATTTGCAAAGTAATGTCTGTAAATCACCAATGTTAATGCATAATTTACAAAATCATCTACAACAAATGTGTACTAAATTAATAGGGTGTCTACGAGTTCTTCACAGTAGCATGGATACAGAAGAATTTGTAATTGGATTGTTCCAACACACATTTCAGAAAATTAGCTGTTTACCATGTCAATGTAACTTCATGTAAATAATCAATGATAATACATATTATATTGTATTACAGGGCACTTCAGTCCCTATTATGAACTTTGCACCCACTGATACATCATTGTTGCAGGACTGTTTTCACCCAGAACCATATTAATTATAAAATTATATATTTTTGTTTGGAAGGCTAATAATATAATGAATATGTAATCAATATTTATTTAACTGCATCAGAATTCGCTTAAAGTGAGACTGCAACCTTCAGAAGATGGGTGAAGCTGCCCCCTCATATAATCAGAATCGAAATAAAAATGTTTCCATTCATTAATGCTGCATTTGTGTTCATTTGTGCCGCAAGAATTATCATTTGTGCTTGTACCGTTTTGGAGAAATAATAAAAAAAAAAAATTCCACCTGTTATTCCATATTCCATATCAGTGAGTGATGTCACTCAGCCCCCATCCACGTCCAAATCGCTCCAAAACGGTAGATCATTAGTGAGAGTCAGGATGTTGGATGATCACCACCCCATCTCATCTCCAACTCCCCAACTCATCCCAAAAGTATTGGATGTTCATTCCATTCCAGAGAACTCTGTTCCACTGATCCACGAATCAATGCTGTTTTTATACCCCTCTAGCACATGCCTGGCATTGGACATAGTAGGCTCATGTTTATCAGCTCCATATTCTATGGGTAATGCTTCTGTACAGGGACTATTGTGTGTGTGTGTGTGTGTGTGTGTGTGTGTGTGTGTATGTGTGTGTGTGTGAGAGAGAGAGAGAGAGAGAGAGAGAGAGTGTGTGTTTTCATCTGTGTCAGTAATGGGCGAAACTAAAAGTAGGGTGAAGGGGTGATCACAAACATTTGGATTATCATTATGCTTCATAATGATATTTTAAAACTAGATACAAGTATTTGCTACTACTATGATGCATGTATTTATTACTCAGAATTATTTGCACGCTAAGAGAAGAGTAATATGTTTTTGTTATATGTCTAGTGAGCACTGCCCATCTCAGTCTAGTCAACAAGTTTCTGCTTTTTTTCCCCACAGTCTAGCAGGCAGTATGTCAGTCACTAGCTGACTACATGCTGTGTTCACCTGCAATGCGTGTGATAAAATAAGTTTCATATTACTAACAATGAGATATAAAACATGTCAAGCTTCACATTTCCCTTATATTACACTAACTAGAATTTATTCAGCCCAGGATTACCTTGATAAACGTTTAAATGAGTGTAAGCTGGTGAGAGGTCTGCAGATGATCTGTCTGATTGCAGCAAGTTTCTCGGCTTCTTGTGTGTACCACTTGTTTTCTGGTCCACATAGAAATATGACTTTAGTATCACAAACAGAGAATAGTCTGTTTGTTTGCAATTTCAAGATAATATGAGCATAGACCAAAAGTACTTGTACTACTTGTACAATAAATAAAAACAAAATGAAAGTAGCCTTAGCTCAAAAATGTAAATAAAGCACAAATATTTCTTTTAACAGCACAAACCACTAATTAACAAGAGCAATTTGGACGTGGATGAGGGGCTGAATGACGTCACTCATTGAACAATTGCGGTTGAATAACTTGAAAATAAAAGTTACAATTTCTTTTAACGGCACAAACCAGCACTAACAAACAAGATTACAACAAACTGGATTACATAACAGGATGAAAAAAATATTTTTTTATTTCTTCAAAATTGTACCAGTACAAACGATGATTCTTAAGGCACTGAGCGAGAAGCTTCACCCATCTACTTTCAGGTGGTCAAAGTTCAGTTTCTTGGACTCCAGTGAGGTTTTTTCCAAGCTTTCAGACATACTACATTTGCTGCCATTTGTCTCGAGTCCTGATAAAAAAAGCGAAAACGTTTTCAACAACCACCTGAGTGTAAACTAGAGCCAGTAATATAGCAGGTGACACTTTTCTTTCCTACATTCTTTCTCTTACCTTTTCACTTTCACTCAGCCCCACTTTGTCTGATCCTTAGCGTGGATAGAATGGTACAAGTAGCGGTTCAGCCATTATAGTGGCTGGGTGCCATCCATCCTACTGAGAATCTTTACGCTAGTGATCAATAGGCACTGTCAGGTATTTGAGGAATGACAACAAGAGAAGGAAAAAAAGAGATGAAGAGGGGGAGACAGACAGAGAAGGAGAGTGTGCATTTTCAAGGCAGAATTGGTATAAATGTTTATTCCAAGACATTAATGCAATTCCCTTTAGTGTTATATATGAGAGAGTTCACAAATAAATATCATCATTGGAAATTCTCGTATTTGGTTCCATTTTGTTGCTTCTATTTGGTTAGATTTGACACCACTCAGCCTGAGAGAATAGAAACCAGAGAGAATAGACAGAAGAGAGTGTCACAGATAATTAGAGTGCATGTATTACATAACATTGTACTCAACCTGTTCCAGGGAAGGTGGAAATGAGAACTCTACCTCCTGTATTTCTCTGAACAGATTTGCATCTGTTAAAAATTCTTCCAAAATCATTGCATGCTTGAGTTTGTAAGACTCTGTAATTGGTGGTCTCCTCACAGAGTTCTGCAATTCCAGATAGTCACACCCTCTGTGGTCTGCATCCTTTACAGGAGAGTTCACGCTTTGTTCACCTCCTATCACTGTTCACTGTTCTTTTTAGTGCTGTTGATGTTTCGCTGTCTGCATCATCACATTGCTCTTCCCCCTCTGAAGTGCTGGTGCTCACATTATGCCTGGTGTCGTATTCCAGGGCATTACTACATGTTTAGAATGGTGGGGCCTGGTGTCAATCATCACAAGGACTCCAATCATTGAATTTCAGCTCTTTTCAGTGCCAGTGCACTTGGCATGGCTCACTAGTAACAGCTGACTTTCATTGGCATTTTTTCCCTCTCTGTCTTTGCCAAGTGCTTATTTAAGTTGTTCAAATGTGAAATAGCCTCTTATGATGAAAACAGCATAATAATTTCTATTGTGTTTTTTTAAATAAAATAAAAACAGAAGAATTGCTAAATAAAGTTTTTATATATAAAGTAGGAATAGAAGCTGATTGCTGTCAAGTTATATTATTTATACATCCTTAATGCACTGTAGATTAAAAATTGTTTAGAAATATGTTAGTAATAATACACCTGCACCATGCCATTAAAATGGTAATAGCCACCCCTCCCCCCTTTCCCAATTCCCACACACTGCCAACTCTCTCTCACACTACAGCTACCAACCAGGGGTGAGAGTAGGCTTTCTTCTGTGATGCTATCCTCTGCATTTTTCATGCTGCTTGTACTGTGTCACCGTGCTGGGTAACAGACTCAGAGAGAAGCATTATAGAAGCATTATCTAACCTCTTATGCATACATAACCTCACAGACACCTACAATTGGCTAGTGTCACAGTGACTGAAAATGGAGTGAGAGCAAAGCCATCACTCCTATCCAGAGCGCACAAATAATTGTACTTTCTTGACAGACATGGGTGGTTGTGGCATTACCAGAGTTAGAACTTCTCCTGATAATAGGGTGAATGCCTTTCTGTTCATGGCAACAAATTTTAGAGGAGTCTGCTAATTTCTTTCTTTCTTTCTTTCTTTCTTTCTTTCTTTCTTTCTTTCTTTCTTTCTTCTGAAAGCAAGTCTGGGTGAAAGAATTGTTCTGTTTAAAAGAAACATTATTTTTAATTTCTCCTTGCATTATCTATATGAAATTCAAACAAACTATTCTTGCTTGGTATAATTAGTATTGAGTTTGGGGCTGTAATTCCTATTAAATTCAATGAAAATGAGTGGTTAGGATTTTGAATGCTGTCAGCATAGTTGTAATAAAAGGATGTGTATCACCTGATGCAAGGAGTACTTTTTATCAATTAAAATACACAAGTTAGTTCCCAACTGTAATTGCACCAGTCTAAGACTATCAATGCCTGCTAAGTCTTCTGTGAAGGCATAATCACTTTTCAACTGAAGAAAAATCATGCATTTTTATTTTAATATTTTAGTTTACTGCTCCCATTATATACCCCTATGGGGTTTCAGTGTGGGAACAGACAGAATGGGGTAAAGAATGTTTTCGTATCTAATTACATTTCATGGTGTGTGAAGCACTGTGAGAGTTTTGCCCCCCAAAGAATACCCAGGACAGTGTGTCCTGAGTATTGATTGATCAGTTTGATTAAAGTGATCCGTTTCAGCTATGTGGGGGGAATTTATTTGAAACGACACTGAACAATTACTTCTCAGCACATATTGCAGTCAAAACCGGACAGACAATAAACCAGGCTAGGCAGAAAGAGAAAAAACAATAAACCAGAAAAAGGGATCAAATAGCATGGAAATCAAACACAGAAGAAAGGCTTGTTAGACAGTTTTTGATTGGCTAATGATGGGCATGTGACTTAGTCATGTGGAACAAGTGGATTCTAGGCAATTGTGTCCAAAGTGTCTTTTTTTTTTAATGACAGACGAGTCTGGTAGCATGGCATACATAGACTACATAGATGCATAGACTGCCACAGCAGTTATCAATTAGCCAACAGTTAAAAAGCTGCATATGATGTTTCCAGGTCAGTGGTTATTGACCAATAAATTGTATTGGGACAGTCTTTGAGCTAATCTTTTTATAACATTTCTTTTTGCCATCAACAGTGTGAGCTGTTGCTTGATTTAAAATAGGATATAGGACAAAGGTTGGATATGTAATAACCTTAAAATGCTCAAAATGTGCAAATTTAAATCCTATAATGCTAAAGAATTACTCCCCTAGTTGCATTCTTCTGTCACCAAACCGATCAGCATTAAAAGGCTAACAACATAAAAATATGGTGATTTGCGCCCATTGCTTTTTATAAATGCTCAACCTTGGAGACATTTTAAACTAACCATTGGAAAAACAATGTAACTGTAAGAAATACTACTACTACTACTACTACTACTACTACTACTACTACTAATAATAATAATAAATACAAAACAAATAAATAGCATGGATATATTTTCAGCATTAAAGGACCACATTGGCCAATTCCTTAATGCATGAATCAATGTAAACTGCTCAGAATGACATCAGGACAGTAGGAGCTGGCCATAAAGGAAGACATCAAGCATGATTGTGCTGACATGGCAAACACTCTTGCTATCTGAAAGGACACATGAAATTAGTGATGGCACCCCACTCACCCCTCTCCCCCTATTGCTTTTCTTTATTTTCCTTTTTTTTTTTTTTTTTTGCAGCTGAATAACTGCAGCACAAACAGAGGACAACCTTCATTGACAGAGGACAACAGTTTGAGTCAGGCTGCTGAAATGGCCAGGGAAGCCCGGTCTTTTTTAGAAGCTTGGATAATAAAAATTCCTAAAATACACAAACCACATAATATTACATAATATAATATAATATAATATAATATAATATAATATAATATAATATAATATAATATATTAATAAAATAATATAATTATATTACATATACATATACATAGAATAATATAATACATATACTATTTTCATTTTTTATTATTCTTTTTTTTTAAATCTCTTGTGGTCATTACAATGTATGACGGACTTTTTTATGATACCTTAGAAGCTTTGTTTAATATAATTATAATATAATATATAATAAATATAATATATAAAGATTTACCGGTATGGCCCTTTCATAGTTCAAAAAATGTGAATCCAGCAGAGATGTTCACAAATCGCAAAATACAAGTCCAAGTCACAAGTCTTTAGGCTAGAGTCCAAGTCAAGTCTCAAGTCAATATAACACATTCAGCATCTTTACAAGAAGTCACTACAACATATACAGCACCTTTACTTCTTAAGGAGACTGAAGAAGGCCCATCTATACCCCCACATACTTACAAACTTTTACTGCTGCACGAGTGAGAGCATTCTGACTAACTGTGGGACAGTGTGGTATGGATTGGAAGCTACACTGTGACTGAAAGGATTCTCTGCAAAATATGGTCAAGATCATAGACACACAATTACCTGCTATCAGCGACCTTCACCAACAGCACAGGGACCCTTTTCACCCAAGTCACACACTGTATAACCTCCTGCCCTTGGGGAGGAGATACAGGTGCACCCATGCCAGAACCACTCAGCTCAGGAACAGCTTCTTCCTATTATCTATTACACTACTGAACTCCCCAATACATTCATAACTATCCACTACACCACACTACATCAGGACAACTACTGCCCACATTACACACACTGGACTAAACTTACACTCTGCTTTTTGCACCGTGTTTGTAATTGCACAGTTTTCAATATTTGTACTCTTGTGACTTTGCTACTTTGCACTTCTGGTAGGTGCAACTGTGTGTGTGTGTGTGTGTGTGTGTGTGTATTTCCCCCATGTTAAAAAACACAACAGATTAACTTTGTGTGCAAAACACAACTATATTTTTAATTATAATTATTATATTATATTTTTTACTCCAATGCTTCATTTTTTGTATAAATTCTATGATTTTTTTTTTTTGCTAAAAAAAGACAATTTCTTTGTTTTTGAGCTCTTTTTAACATTTTTAGATATAGAGCAAACAAGAAGTGATATCATTTTTGTTTTGTAAAGTGAACAAAAACTGTTGGTTACATTATAATATAACTTAAGTAGGGGTGTCCGTAGGCTCAGTAGGTGTCTATCTGCTATTACATTTTAAGAAGATCAAATTTTATAGTGTCTTTGCATGAAGTCTGGCCCGATGAGGGCGTATGATAATGCAACCATGACTGAACACCCTGAACAGGTGCACAGGTTGTAGGAACTGCCAGCACTTTCATAGTCACCTGATGGAGACATGAAAAAACTCTCTGTATGTATTTTACTCCAGCCGAAGTGTTTCAGTAGATTTTAAACAGGGAGAATTGTATACTATTAGTGTGTTTTGTAGTGAATGGGGGTGGGATAATACCACCAGGTTGAAGTATTAAGGTGGGTGTGCCTGTGTTGGTGTGGTCAGGGTTGGAGGCTGACCTTTCTCCTGGTAAGTGTCTACTCTCTAAAATACTTGTGCATAAGCCAGTCTTGCATTTTGTCCATTTTATTTATGTAATAAGGTCGCCCAGTGCTTACTGCAGAATGAGGCCAATGAGTAAAATAAAACAAAACTGAAGATTTATCAATACCATAAAAATTCTCTTGCGTTGTGTGCCAGAAAGTGTAGACTTGCATTTTAACCAGCAGGGGAAGAATCCTAACTCTGAAATCGGACATAAGACATGAAGGAGAAAATCCCGACAGCTTTGAGAGCTAATTTAAGGATTTCACACACTGGACCATAGGATATAGAGAGCATCAACAGCTTGTGCATTTGATGATCAAAACCCTCACCCCTGTTATCCTTCCAAGCAGAGTACAGAGTCCAGCTGTCAAGCTGCGTGGCCTGGATGTTGACCTCTGATTAGTCTCATCACTCATCTATCTGCTACACAAATCTGGCTGCTTTTTCAGCTGCTTGCACAAACCTGTTATTGAAGGCAATCAGCTATCACTGAAATTATGTGTCTGTATGTCAGTCAATGAGCATAAACATTCTGAAAAAAATGGCAGAAACTGTATAATTGTGTGTGTGTGTGTGTGTGTGCACTGTGTGAATCATCACCCCAGTATTAAGCCTGTATCTAATAGTTTATTAAAACAGTTTGAAAATACAGAGCTGGACTTAAATTTTAATCCTTCACTCATTTAACAGATTATTGTATTTAGATTTGTCTGTCTATATCAATACCAAATATATAATATTGTAATTGTATCTCTAACTATGGAAACAGCAATAGGTATGTAATATTAGTATTAAAGTAAACTTTAATGTAAATTAACTACTACTGAGCATTACCTTTGATTAAGATGTTGTGACTGTCAACCATCATTTATAATGCAAAGCTGAAAGTACAAATTGTACAACAAAGTGTAACTAAAGTCATTAGTCTAGCTATTGTTTTTCTATTTTCAAAACAGTGAGTAGAAATAATTTCTGAAATTTGTCATCCCACTCAATACAGGTGATCTTAAATATCTTTGATAGAAAATTGTATCAATTCTAAAGACAGCAACCTTACGTTATAACTATTTACAGTGCACAATCACAATATATACCCAAGAAAACCCATATATATTAGTGGGAGACAAAAGACTGAGAAAGTTTTAACTGTGTTTTTCCCTAATAGAATTAAGTTAATGTCATGCTGTCATGTGAAACTTTTATAAGGTTTTGTTTTAAAGCAGCTGTCCTGATTTGTCTAAAAATATCATTCAATCTCTATGTTTGAAATAGCTACTGTAATGAGTGTCTAACCTGGTATTGGCAAAGAAACAAGTTTGTGTAGTTAAATAGAGCTAGTTAATTGACATGTTACCTAAATGTACCCCACCAGAGTTCATGCTTTCTCAAAAGTCAAGGAGCCTTTTCTTGCTCAAGCACATTAAAGCATTTTACTATGTGACCCTGGTAATGGTCAGGAATACTCATAGTCATCTGTCTGGTGGCTTTTTCAGTTGATTTTTCTATTATTATACTACAGTCATAACAGTTACGTTCTAAAAAATTAATATGACTTTTCATAAATTGGAGTTTATATATGATGTTGCTTTAATGTACAATGCCATCATGTAAGAGTTTTTTAAATAGAAAAATAGGTTTAAAAATAGGTTTTTTTATCTATAAAAATATTACATTTTAGCAATACTCAAATAAAGTATACATTTACTTTCTTTCTCACTTTCTTTATTTATTGACATGAATCTATAAGATATAATATAGACAGAAGTCCATAATGCAGGAGCTCTATGAATATTTTCGATACAGGGGCACTAAGCCCCCCCCTGCTAGGGTTTGGAAAAGCTCCCAGTTTTTGCACCCTCAAAGTTGGCAAGCATGTAATAAACCCCTGAAGTGCTGGACTTCAGCCATAGTCCTGGGTGCAATGCTACCCAGTTGCTGAGCAGCAATTCTCCTTTTAATTTACAGTGAAGGCAATAAAGCGTCATCAGAGAACATTAGTATTTGTGACTGACAGGAATTCAGATTGACAAGAATTCAGGAATTATGTGTGGAGAACCAATGGGAATTATTCTGGTAATCATGTAATAATAATAATAATAACAACAACAACAACAACAACAACAACAACAATAATAATAATAATAATAATAATAATAATAATAATAATAATTATTATTATTATTATTATTATTATTATTATTATTATAACAACTAGATGTGCATTTCCTGAAGGAACTACAAGAGTGCTTGAACATGTGATTATGTAGATTATAGCTAATACCATGGAGGGAGCAAGTTTAGGATCAATGTATGTCAGTTATGCAGGTGACTGAGTGAGTGTGTGTGTGTGTGTGTGTGTGTGTGTGTGTGTGTTATGACAATTAAACACAATAAAAATAAAAAATCATTTATTTAATAATAATAATAATAATAATAATAATAATAATAATATAGTAATAAACACACACATACATCCCCCTGACACCTATCATTAAACTAGCAGTAGTCTTTAAGAAGATGTGTGAAGCATCCTAAATAAGAATGTACAATTATATCTTTAAATAATCAGTAAAAAAAATCCATAATTTTCCTACTCCTGGCCTTTTCAGTACTTGCAAATCATCTTAAAATTGTCTGCGAGTGAACAAGCTAAACTAATCCAGCTACAGAACTCAAACATTAAAGGCAAATTATGTTCCCGCACATATAAATAAATATATAGCTGATGTGTGTGTGTGTGCATATATATACATATAAGCAAATTATGTATATAATACGAACAATTTGACCTCCGCGTTTAACCTATCCATGCAGTGAGATACACACACACACACACCAGAGAAGGGGGCACACTTGCTCAGAGCGGGCGGCAGCCCCAAACCACGGTGCCTGTGGAGCAGTAGGGTGTCTTGCCCTGTGTGCGGATCAAACCCAGTACTTTCCGGGCATGAGACCGGTTCCCACTAGGCCACAGCTGTTCCCAGCATGTGCAATTTTAATATGGGAATGCATGTTAATCATTCATAATGTAGGTATACATCCTATACGATTCATATTACATGGGGATAATGAATGGAAATTTTTTGTCACTTTAAGGGCATCAAAATCATTGATAATTCTGGCATATATGCTTCTCATGTTTATATAAGTTTTATAAATGGGTTGGAACTACAGCGGCATCATGCTTTTACATATATAAAGTTAAGAATATAAAAATAGGTTGTCAAAAGTATGTCAAAAATTGAATAAAATTATAATATTATCTTATAAGATTTCACAACAATCTTTTTATAAATTGTCCAATGTTGCTTAATAAAGGATTTACGAATGCTCTTAAAAGAATTATAATGTGACTTCTATGTAAAACATGGCATGAAAACTGTTACCCAATGACTTTAATATAAACCATTAATCAAGCATCTAACACTGATTTTAGGCTTAATGTGATGTATGATTGTGTTCTGGAGCTCATATTTATGTATTTTTTTAATAAAGTGCTGCTAAATGTTTCAGCACCTGTGCTCTACAGAAATGCTGATCCATGCATTCACCAACTGAAGAAAGATAAAGAAATTAGGAATTATACTGCAAACGTATCAAGCACCTATAATAGAGTATAAAGTGTACATAGAGTCATTTTATGTTGTTTAAAAGCACTAAGAATTAATTGATCCTCTTGGATATTGATCATGCTTAAATGTCTATAATAACTATAATATCTACAATAATCTATATTGGATGCTGTTTTGTTTTCTCCCTTGGGCAGCAACCAGCTTACTGCTGCAGTGTTAAGGTGTTAAGCCATCCAAGTGGGCAGTAAAAGGCATGCAAATATGCAGGTGTAACTGTGAAATGGCCTCTTTGGCACTTCTGGAAGACTGTGACTAGTAGACCTTGTAAAATGGGTTGACAGGGACCACTACAATTTTCTGGCTCTGTTAAAGACTAGTTTATGAGCCCATTCCAATTTCCAAGAGTTGCCCTTTTGGACCTATTGCTGAATTAGTTCCAGCTTTACAAAGACTACCTAGAGAAACCACACATTATCAGTCTCAGTACTTTATAAATTCCTGCAACATTTGCCTTTTTCAAAACAGACCCTTTTCAGAGAGAGATTCCCTCAAATCTGTTAGAGGGTTGATATGATGTATATGTACATGTACCAGCACATCAAAAATGATTACCGGCATAACTGCTGTGATCAATTACCTTTGCATTTTTGTTATAATAGCACAATCCTTATAAAATAAAGGCAGTTAAATTTTATTATATAAATTATTATTAAAAATTATAAAAATTTAAATTATTAAAAATTTTATTATATAATTTATTATATAATTTCATTTTGTTTTTTAGGTAAGTTAGTTCAGTTCACTAAGTTTAGGTATCAATATTTTATTTGCAGTTACCTACTTATGCATTAGGGCTGCCAACGTTGCATGTAATCATAAATACCCTTCATGTAATGGTTTCTTCCCTTTTTCCAATCCACAGGGTGTAGAAAAGAGGCACCACAATGTCTATTTCAAAGAGAATTTGTTGTGAAGTGCACCAGTGGCCTTCTGAAGGTCTGATGGCGCTGACCTGATGCAATAGGCAGCAAATTCATAACATTCTCCAAAAGTAAAAAAGATAATGAGAGCAAGTGCCCCAAGAAATGATCTCGCTCACACTATGTCATTGTTAAGTTAGTTCACCCTCAGCCATATATTCAAAATACATTTCTGTCAAACTGAGAATCTGTCATGGCAATGGTTTTGCATATCAATACAAGAAATAGAAGATGGAAGTAGAAAATCCTATTGGAAAAAATTGAATTAAACAGAAGACAGGTAAGTACAATCATGTCAAAATGTGCAATGTGCAAATGCAGTACTTGATAACTTTCTAATAAATATATTGTACTTTTCCTCCAAAAAGTAATCCAATGTATTCAGAAACAAGATGGGGAAAAACAACTACATATAATTCATTAATATGTAGAAGTCCATTTAGCAACAACACGTTTTCTGTAGGACTTTATCAGTCTATTACATTGTTTTAGAGAAATTCTGATCCACTCTTCTCCACATCTTTGCTTCAGTTCATTGATATATGAAGGCATTTGTTTATGTAAAGCTCTTTTATTATCCCACCACAGCACTTTCTTTTTCCCATGACTGTAATTACAAATGTTAGCAAGCTTTTGAAGCACAACTTTATCTGATTCCCAGAGATCTATTTAGATACCAAGCAAAGGGTTTGGAAGGACAATGTTTACTTTCTTTTGCTAATACAGAAGATCAGTCTACTTGTACAGCTAAATAAATACATAATATTAATTGTTAGCAAATAAAATATTTGTGGTATTATCAGACATTTATGCAAATCTTCCTAGTTTAGTCACATAAACATTATTATTATTATTATTATTATTATTATTATTATTATTATTATTTTATTAATTTAATTTAATTGATTAGTTATTTGCAAATATTAATTTGCAATACATATTATCAAAAGATCTATACTCCTAAGCCACCATTACCCTATTACTTTGAAGTTCTGAAATTATTGTACTATTATTATTGCTCAATAATGTAGCTATTAAATACCCAACTGCATCTGATGAAGTTATTTAAACAGGTTGTCTATGTACCTCTTGCAATGACCCATTACCTTTATAATCAGCTATAACCAATTAAATCCACTATAATCATTACAGCTATAATACAGGTGATCACTGATCAGTGTAGAATTTACTTTTCATATTTCATGATTTCATTTTTTACTGGTAGAGATAATCAGATGGCTGACAGATCATACAGTTCCCTTTCTGTATCCTTGTCTGCTTGTGTGCTTTGTTTTCTACATAATCATAATACATTTGTTAGTTATTTTGTTTATTATTTAAAATATATGTACATATTGTTCCATGCATCAACAGCCTGATTCACATTTAACAGACACAATTATTATTTTTTGCCCCTGATTTGTTATAGCACTCTTTGTTATAACACCTGATAGACGTAGACCGTATTTGGGAGAAGTAGCACATATTGTAATAAATAGAAGCAAATTGTGTATATACAAATGAAAAGTACGATAAGACATGGCATTTAAGCCTTAATTTGTAGTTAGGAAAATAGAATTTTAGCTTGTGGCTGTGCAAAAGAGTGTGAATAATGAACCAAATAAGGTCCACACCTTTACAATATTTTATATATGTTTTATAATACAATCTTAAACTAGGCTGTACAAATGTAAGCCTGCAAAACACATCTGCCTGTCTGTCTTCTTACTGTTTGATTTGATTTTGTTCTTATTGTTATTGCACATCACACTTTCTGTGTGATTTTCCAGGCTGTTTCCTCTACAGTTGAATGAATACAATGCCCTCCAGGGTTATCCGCTAACACTGTGTTAATCTCTAATAAAATATATGGCATATCTCATTAATTAATCTCAGATTTTTAATAGAAATTGCAGTCCTGTAAGGTCCCATTGTCAATTGCATGGGCAGTTCTGATGGTAAATCAGGTATAAGACTAAAATAGATACCAGGGTGGCAAGTACTCTCATTCAGGACTAGAAATCATTAAATCCTTATCTCTCTGGCTTGCCCTTTGACAGCATGGCAAATAAGCAGGAGTGGTTGCATTGGTGGTAAGTACGTTAGTGATTTAGGATGCTTGTTTATACAATCATGCCTTTAAGAGAATATTGTAATATCAGTTAAACTTAATCACAATCAAACTAACCTGACATTACTTTGACATTAGATGACTCATATAAAATACTATAAAAAGAAATTTATAAAAAATGTTTTACCAGTGGTGAAAAATTCCTAAATAATTTTTTTTTTTAGGTATTTTGGGACATTTATGATTTGCTTATTGTTTTTATTCTTGTCAACACTTTGAAAGTGATATTAAAAATTAATATTCTTTATTAGATTGATTTATGTTGTTTTTTTTTACTTCAAAGTGTCTGTAACAAAATTTAAAGGCCTCTTCTATCCATTGAGTACTTTACATAAAATAGGTTACTACACATTTTATTTACATTTCCTATTTTGAAGTACATCTTGACAAGTTCATCAACATGGAAAAAATTTAATTTGCTGTGATCATCTTATGTTACATAATATAATTTGCACTACAGCTTTCCACTGGACAGCTGAATAAATCACTGGACTGCAGTGTAGGATCTTAGCTTGATCCCATGTCTTAGCTTGATACTTAAACTTTCTAATGATTGTTTGTATTTCTGTTGTTTTGTGTTAAGTTCATCCATCATTTTTTACTTAGTAAATTTGATATGAAAAAAAAGGTTGTTGCTGTTTGCTTAGAAATTGATATTAGTATGCATTTTTAGGCTTTTCTTTGTCAAATTTTATCCAGATATCAGAAACGGCGTGCTAAAAGTTTTAAGTTACACCAGACTGCCATACTATACTCATTGGTGTGATAAAAAGGAGATAAGCTGCAGATTAAACAATTGCCGCGTGTCTAATTTGAGCTTTACAGAACAAACAACAATACAAAAGAATATTTTCAATATTTGGTTGGTTTTATTTCTTAAAATATAAGCAAATTAGTTAAAATAATCATATATTTACATCCCTACTAAACTAAAAAAAATCCTTTATAGAGAAAATGACAGTGCTTCAGAAACTGTGGGTCTCATTTATAACTTCTGAAAATGTATTTGAGCTCAGTCCAGCTGAGTCCTAGTTCCCAAGAGCAAGGAAGCCCGAATGTATGTTAACATCGGAGCAAGTGTCCTGTGCATGTAGCTCCCAGAAGCAAAGATGCCTAAATGAGTGTGTTGGTATCAGGGAAGATGTGCTTAACCTCAGTGTGTGTGTGTGTGTGTGTGTGTGTGTGTGTGTGTGTGTGTGTGTGTGTGTGTCTGCCTCACAGTGGTACAGATGCCCAAGTATGCATAACTCCCAGAGGTGACAGTGTCCCTTATCTGCAAGATATGTTGCAATGAGACATACTGTATATTGCACACACTCAACCCACACCCCAGCTTAAAGTGCCCCACTGATGCCCTCTGTATTCCCTTGTCTCTACTGCTGTCTGTGTTAGTTGAGGGGCAGACCTGTCTGAGATTAGACTTCAGATGGGAAGGTGGGGGAACTATGGTGCACTGGGATTCAGCTGTGAAATAAAGCAATCGTATTTCATATTGAATTGGGAATAAGGGACAGGGAGCGGAAATCTTCCCTATTCTTGGTCATCCTAGCTTGCTAAGTAGTATATGTTTAAAAGGAAGAAAATAGCAAGAAATAGATGAAATGCTAAAATATTCAGATCCTAGATCTGTCCAGGTAAATTGCCCTACTAATGGTGTAATCCTTTCACCCAGAGAAGAAAAATCACTTCACAGATACAAAAGATATGAAACATATTTTTGTTTTATATATGAACCTTTAGGGCCTCAATGTCAAGTTCATACTGCTGGTTAATAACAATTGTCTGTCTATTTGTCTATGTGGTTATTTTTGTATACACTTACACACTCATGAAGTCAGATTATTTTTATTCCTTCACTTATCATGAACATTTGAGAAATCTGTTAATACCATTTAGGATCACAACATCAGCAGCAAAGGGTCTCTGTCACATTGTGTGTGTTTTAAAAAGACTCTGTAGTTAGTATTACATTAGTCTCCACTGCAGGATAAACACATATTTCTAGAAAAGCACATGACTTTTTGAAGGCTGGCCTAGTAGCCAGGGCTAAAACTACATTATTAGAGGTTTATGGCCACGCTCAGTCAGCCATGTTAATTATGAACCTTGTACTGAAAGATGGCTGGTGGTATTCTGGACCTGGGAATGATTGATGGTTTTCTGAGCATCTTCCAAAGCATTCTTCCAGTCAGCGTGGAAGTAATTGTGCATGTGGTGCAGAGAATGTGAAAGCATGCTTATAAATAAATATAAATACAAATATGTAACAGTATCATGTTTTTTTTGTTTTTTTTTTTTTTTTTACATAAAACTTTCTTTGAAGACAAAATGATGTACAATTATGTAACTGATCCACATTAAGAAGCAATTAGTCTGTATGAAGCCAGACTTACAATGATGATCTCCTTTCCCCAACATGAGTCTAGAATTAATAATGTGTACTCATGGACATTAGCCAAGTGTGAAAGATACTTAGCTGATGATGTTAGGGTGAAACCTTCAGGTACAATAATAGACATGTACAGAAAATTTTAGAAACTGCCTTAACATTGAGGATATAACGATAATGGTGGCAATAGTGAATAGCATCTTCATATGTGTGTAGACACATACTGTAGACATGCCACTAAATTCCTAGGTCTACACAAGCATTTGATAAATCTGTAACCAAGTTATATCATTACAGGCCCACAAGGACCTCAACTGCTTACATAAACATAACAAGTTCCACTGATCAAAGAAAACAAATAAGCATAAAAAATGAGAGACATGTTTCTTGGCTCAGTTATGATGAATAGAAGGAAAGTCTGCTGGAAGCAAATGAGAAAATTAGTTTCTATGTCCAACTAAATTAAACATTAGTATTATTTCGTCCTATGACTCAAGATGTCGATGGTTCACACTTACATTAGCAGCAATTGAGCGGTTAAAGCTTTTATTAAGATTTTTGTTTTAATATTATTATAAAATTCTGGGAGGTATAAATATTAAAACATCCTGTGAAAACCCAGGAAATTTGCCCTTGTTAATTAAAATTGCTGTACAGTTGTTCATCCTCAGCATGAATATATATTTGCAATTATATCTATACAGTATACAGCATATACACACTATACACAGCCAATCATGTGGTAGCTTAACAATGCATAATGCAATTTAAATTTAAATATATTATACGTTGCATTGCTGACACATGATGGCTGCTTAGACTTGACATGGTATATGGTAAAGTACTATATACTGTGTGATTTGTGTATCTGGTCCCGATCTGTCTATTTGCATTTTTTAACACTATGTTTGTAAAACATGCTTATTTGATTTACCCTGTCGGCTTCAACCAGTCTGGTCATTCTCTTCTGACCTCAAAGATCAGCAAGGCATCTTTACCTGCAGAACTGCTGCTTAGTGGGTGTTTTGTGTTTTATACACCAGATTGTGTAATCTCTAGAGACGGTTGTATTTAAAAATCTCAGATCAGGTCAGGGGTGTGTTTACTGTACAACGACGGAGACTAGCATTGAACTAACATGGTACGATGCATCTTTGAACTAACTAACATCTGAAACATGACTGTTTCCCAAAACTGTCGTACTTTATTCGTACCACTGTAGTTCGAACTATGTAGTTCGAACCATCATAACTCTCGGTTTTCTCTTCTCATCCTCCATTCTGATGAGCTACACCTGCTACGGCTAAGGCACCTGAAGATACCAGCAACCCTGAGTCCTGATTCTGATGAGCTATACCTGCTACAGATGAGGCACCAAGAGATACCAGCAACCCTGAGTCCTGATTCTGATGAGCTATACCTGCTACAGATGAGGCACCAAGAGATACCAGCAACCCTGAGTCCTGATTCTGATGAGCTATACCTGCTACAGATGAGGCACCAGGAGACACCAGCAACCCTGAGTCCTGTTTCTGATGAGCTATACCTGCTACAGATGAGGCACCAGGAGATACCAGCAACCCTGAGTCCTGATTCCTCCTGCTCCCCAAACCCTGTGTAC
>JAOVVF010038225.1:3149-13586 GCA_028565595.1 Duopalatinus emarginatus
TAGGTTACATAGGTTATGTAGGTATAAAATATCACTGTTAGGTTACATAGGTTATGTAGGTATAAAATATCACTGTTAGGTTACATAGGTTATGTAGGTATAAAATATCACTGTTGGGTTATGTAGGTTATGTAGGTATAAAATATCACTGTTGGGTTATGTAGGTTATGTAGGTATAAAATATCACTGTTAGGTTACATAGGTTATGTATGTATAAAATATCACTGTTGGGTTACATAGGTTATGTATGTATAAAATATCACAGTTAGGTTACATAGGTTATGTATGTATAAAATATCACAGTTAGGTTACATAGGTTATGTATGTATAAAATATCACTGTTGGGTTACATAGGTTATGTAAGTATAAAATGTAGGTTATGTAGGTTATATAGGTTATGTAGGTTATGTATGAGAGATATGCAACCCAGTAATGTGATTTTCATACTGACTTTTTACTTACATATAAGAATAATAAATATTGGAAATTTTTAAGAATATTATGGATTGGTTAGATTGGGAAATTGTTAGCACCTTTCAATTGTTCTCCGATTTTCCACCTGATTTTCTGCAGGAACTGCACTTTCTAGTTACATACTTGTTAGTTTTTTTCTTCAGTAGATTATTATGACCCTAACAATATAAGAACTTCAAACATCATAAGCACAGTATGCCATTATAGTGGTCTACAGATCCACCCAGTATATGAGTAATAAACGTTATGCGATGTGTGGAAACCTACACCCCCACAAGTCACATTCCTCTTCTGACAGAACAAGGAAATGGAGGAAGGGACTCGATGTTGCAACATTGTGCCACTGTCTTAAATGGTGCAATTCTATTCCTGATAAATCACTTTTGTTAAAAGAGTGAAATTTCATACAACAAGAGCAGACCAGCTAATGCATAAAAGCTGCATTATTTTTTTTAATCACGTTCAGTTCTACTTCACTTCAGATGCTGTAATGTCAGTCTGGCGCTTCCGACTTGGCACTATAGCTTAATAATACAATACATAAGAATAACAGGATATAGAGATCTCTCAGAAAGAAAGCCCGATGTTCAAGGTTATAATCCCAGCATGACCTGATGTATAAAGTTTCATATCACACTATTATGAGCACATACGAACATAAACTAAAGACAAAAATACATTAAATGTATTTAACGTCTGTGCAATAATGTTATCATCAGTACCCCATGGCTTAATGGCTTTTGTAATACTAATCCAGATGTTCCAGATGAGGAATCACTGATCATGTACAGCATGGATTTTATCCATGTTATGCAGGACCTCAGTATTGTTTAAATCTTTGTGTATGCAAGACTAAAAGTCTTTTTTGTGAATAAGTCAGGCCTGTACAAAATTATTATACATGCCCACACATGCATAATAAGCAAGTTGCTCCCGATGTGTCACTGTGGTGACAGCCACGTTGTCATGAAACCTTTTCCACAACACATACACACGCGACTTACTATCCTTGGGACCTTTTAGTGACACAATGATTAAAACCATTACATAATTCTGTGCCTACACCTTAACCTCAGTAACCAAGAGGAGACGTTTTGGCTCGTGTCGTGTTTTCAGTAAAAGCATTTTAGCTTGTCAGGTAATTGAAAGTGAACTATTTGCCTACTGTGCTTGCACACAGAGGAATGTGACCTCCTTGCAGTGAAACACACACACATACATACATACCAGTGAACACTAAGGGGCAGTGAACACACTTGCCCAGAGCGGGGGGCAGCCCCAAACCACAGCACCCAGGGAGCAGTTGGGGAAATTATGTGGTCACCTCAGCCTGTGTGCGGATAGAACCCAGTACCTTCCAGTCATGTGATTGGTTTCCTTAACCACTAAGCCGCGACTGCCCCTGTACTTGGTTATGTCTTTGTAGGGACATTCGGTCCTCACCAAATGGAAATTCACCAGATAGACACAGACTTGTTCAGATGGGTGGCATGGGGTGGCAGCTGCTACCTTTGGCATAAGTCTTACATAAGTCTCAAATGTAACTTCAACCTCAACTTTAACTTCAACTTAAACGACTCAAATCCATCTCATGTTGATTTCAGATCTTATCGTATTGGAGTTTAAGGCGTACTGACGAGAGTACCAATACTATGAAGCGACTAATAATGTAAGCCTATGGTTATCTAATGGTTGGAACCTTCTCTCAACATTTAGAGACATGTTGGAAAATGGAATGTTCTTATAAGGTTTTCCAAAGATTTCTAAAATTACAATGGTTTGCCTTTATTTAAATATCATCCCTGATGAGAAGCTAGAGGTGACGGTGGCAGGACAAATCTCCCAGAGATGACAAGAGGAAGAAATCTTGAAAGGAACTCATAAGGGAACCCAGAGTCAATTGGGTGACAAGGATAGTGCAATTAAAAATAGGTTCAACAACAACCATACACTATTCACCAGCACCACTCTACACTGGCCTCAATGGTGGCTGAGGTCATACATATCCAAACTAGCAACATTAATGTGTTCCAAGTAGATTTTACTCACAATCTTGATGATACTATATTAACAGCATTCATGTCCCACCATACTATCTTTGCATACCATTCCATGGGACCTCTGGAACATCTGCAAACATCTCAGACACATCTAGAGACGCCAAATTGTGGTTAGAGGAACACTCCTTTAAGTGTCTAAGTCACCAGATCTCAACATTATTAAACACAGTCTTGTGCTCATTGCCAACAGAATATTTCCTCAAGCTCGTGGAGTGCATGCCATGGGGCAAATCCAAATATTAGACTGGTGTACCAATTTCTCTGGCACTTGTGAATGAAGGATTTTAATGTTGTTGTTGTCGCAGCTTTAAATGGAAGTGTTGGCCCTGATAATATGTTTATATGAGTCGGATCTTTACTTCCTGTTGTGCTTGCATACACAAATCCAGATCCAAACAACAGTGTTCCTGTCTGATCAAGGCAAGATGGGTAGAATACTGTGGGATCATGTGCCTCTGATTCAAACTAACAAAGCAGAGATTTGGTGTTTTAAGTCGTGAGGATAAACTTCAGACACGCCCAGCTGTACAGAAAAAAAAAAAAATGACACGCAAGAGTCGTGGCTCGAACGCCTCTGGCTTTATGAACTCAAAAGCTGCATTATTTTATTTGGCATGATATAAAAGTGTTACACATAAAATCAGAACTCTCGCTTATCTGGCTTTAATAACACAACCCATCATAGATGAAAAACACGCCAGCGGTTTTACTTTCTCTAGCAACAGTTTTAAGGACCAACATCCAAAACATGCATTAGTCTCACGCCAGCAAGTATAAACAGTCGCCTTTTGTTAATGCCGTTCTTGTATATTTCCCGCGACTGAGTAAACAGTGTGTTTACAGTCCAGGGTTCAAGGTTGTTTCATTGGTTTAAATCTAAAAAGGGATTATTAATGTTTATCAAAGTTTGTCTATTATGCATCTATGCAAACAGAACTCCACCCGTGAAACCACAGCAGATGGAAGTGATATTTGTAAGAGTAGGTGAATGAGTGAGAGAGAGAGAGAGAGAAAGAGAGAGAGAAGGGGGAAAAACCTGCCCTTCCAGGACCACATACTTATGAGTCATCAGCAAACTCAAGAAGACACGAAAATGCTGGAAAACTTTCGTCTGCACCATGGCTCAAATACAACTGCAAGAGAAACCTCTTTTCCTCACCAGACAGCTGGGTTAAGCTTGTGAATATTGAGTTATGTGACTAGTGAACTTTTTATTATATAAAAAAAGTTCAAAGTTTTAAACAAATGCACTTAAAGTTTAGCAATAGTCAGAAAAACAGCTGTAGGTTTACATTTAGATCGTTAATTAAAAAAGCCACTCCAGAAGAACGTTCAGCAGAACGTTCAACTAACGCGACAGTCTACGGTTCTCCTGTGGTTAGTATTACAAGAACGTTCTTAATCGTTAAATGTTGGTAGTAAATGTAAGTGGAACATCGTCAGAAAACATTGTGGTTGGTGTGGTACAGTGGTAACATTGGGCTCCCATGTGGGCCCCCATGTGAGAGAACTGGGTTTGATTCCTGGTCTGTGCTACACCAATAAGGGTCCTTGGGCAAGACTCCTAACACTACGTTGGCCTCCCTGTAATACCAGTAACCTTGTAAGTCGCTCTGGATAAGAGCGTCTGCCAAATGCCGTAAATGTAAAAGGTTTTCCAAGGGTTTCTTTTATTGCAATGGGTAAGAAAGTGTGAATACAAACAAAACAGGAACATTCTCCAAACGTTCCATCAACCAAAAACTAGCATTATAATTAAATTAATATTTACGTCTACATTTTTACGTCTAAACTTAGGGTAAACAAGACTAACTAGATTGTCATAGATTGACCTATAACCAAAAAATAATGTTCCTAGAACGTTCCTGGAAACAAAAATAGTTGAGCAGTGGTGAGGGAAAAACTTCTTGAGGCATAAAAACTTTGAGAGGAACCAAAGTCAAAAAGGGAACTTGTCAACTTCTGGATTTTTAAATTATTTCATTTACAACAAACAGCCTGTTTGTGTGCTGAAATGTTCTATATAAATCTGGGATGAGTCTTTACAACAGCAGCAGCTGTTCTTACAGCATCCAGAACCAACAGATGTCAGAATGACATGTTTATTGTCATTAGCACCAGATTTAAAGACTTAACCCCAAATTACGTTTAACACCTTGTCATCTAGAAACACGATTACTGTTGTAGTACGTAAATAGATCAAATTCCTACACACTCTAACCCGAGATACTGTTTGCTGGAAGACATGGGAAAGAAATGCTAAAACACTACAATGAGACTCATGAGTACTCATGGGAGTGTACCGTGAATGTGTGGTGAACTGGAATGTCCAGGCATCGCCCTTTCTTAACTGTCAGACCAGTAATGTGGGATGTTTGCACTGCACTTGGCAGCCACCTGGGGTTTTTTTAAAAAATCACGTTTATCATAGTGCCGTGAAGGATCCAGTGTGTCTGAACACATCAACGTTTGTTGGTGTGCAAGAATATAGCATATACAGTGTAACTAGTCATGCTGGATAGAAAACTATATACAAGTCAGATCACGGGCAGTTCATTCAATCACTAAAAGTCATTTTATTTTCTTTTGCAGTCTGAAAAACTAATAAAAGCAAAATTTTTTGACTCACCATTATGTTATTTTTTTGGGATTTCTGTTTGACACACACTTCAAAAGCTCTGAAATGGAAAAAAACAAACATGCAGAATGAATTAAATGATCAGGTAAACCCACACACGTCAAAGACAACTACCTTTAACTACAGGTAAACTCTCACCTGCACAAATCACAATACGTCAAGCAAGTGGCATTAAAGAGATTGTTAAGTAGATGTTACTTACCAACCAGTTTTGCTGCGCTTCTGCACTGACGAGTAAAGGCAGGAGAAGAGGAAAAGCTCTTTAAACAAGCTCCACTGGAGCCACACCCTGTTCCCTTCACTGGCTGCTGGGGATTATGGGTATTGTAGTTGCTCAGCCTACATTGAGTGAAATTGTGAAAACCAAGCAAACGAGTCACGGCCCAGACTTAACATTCCATCCATTTACATTTAAGGCATTTGGCAGACGCTCTTATCCAGAGCGACATACTAGGTTACTGGTATTACAGGTAGGCCAACATAGTGTTAGGAGTCTTGCCCAAGGACCCTTATTGGTGTAGCACCGACTGGCTGCCCAGACCAGGAATCAAACCCAGGTCTCTTACATGGGAGGCCAGTGATGTTACCACTGTACCATACCAACCATCCGGCCTGCAGCTTGACCATGACATCCAGATTCAGATACCTAAACTCACAAACAATATGGGCGACAATCACTTTACATAATGGCCTGCATGTCACCTGCATGTATTGAGGGCAAATTTTGGCTCTCAATACACTTGCCATTGCCCTAACTGGCCCGTAACTGCCTTAACTGTGCCATATTAGGTCCAGAATTGTCTGCATACAGTACATACAGTAAAAATCATATTAGCCTCTACAATTTATATAATAATTACAATAAACAAACTCCTTAATTTCACTGCTTAAAGGTTCTGACTTAGCATTTTTCTCAGCTAACTAATGTGTAAATCAACAAAATTCTACCCTTATTTTTATTTAAACTTCCTGTTAATTGTGGCCCTTAAAACATCATTATATCACAGCTTAATTTGAATTAATTAGGTGGTATTTTAAGACAGTTTAAGCCACTGTTGGCTGTTACCATGGCAACCGCACTATGACTGTGATGTCACAGAAGGGCGACGTCTGATTGGCACAGAGCGCAACACTCTCGCCGTTTCTTCAGGAACCGCACTCTCTAGTTTATATAATAAAATAATAAACAAACTCCTTAATTTCAACGCTTAAAGGTTCTGACTTAGCATTTTTCTCAGCTAACTAATGTGTAAATCAACAAAATTCTACCCTTATTTTTATTTAAACTTCCTGTTAATTGTGGCCCTTAAAGCATCATTATATCAAAGCTTAATTTGAATTAATTAGGTGGTATTTTAAGACAGTTTAAGCCACTTAAATTTTTAAAATTATATAAGCCATTAATTGTGATTAATTAAAAGGTGGTGTTTTATTTAAATTTTATACAAAGAAATAATAAGCTTTTTTATTACAAACTGTATTTATTAAGATAGGAAATGATTCTGAGCTGGATATGACCCAGTTACGGCACTTATGGGACAGTTATGGCAATGGCAATTGTATTGTAACTGTAATCTGTAATTGTAATTGTAATTGTTTGAGTGCCAGATGACAAAGGTTATGTCTGTTTGATGTACAGTAATTCGTAGAAGAAAAAGAAAAAAAATCCTAACAAAACAACAGGGACAAGTCAAGGTAGTAATAGTGGATCAAGTTGGTATTGGTGGATCCAGAGCCTATCCATGGACACCACATACGAATCCACCCTGTGTTGACCTGGGACAGCAACGGGGGTACAAACTTTTATGCTTGATAATAAATGTAAATGCTAACTTTAAGCTCATGAAAAGTTTCTGTCTTGTTTAGTTCAGTTTAGTAAGTTCAGAGTGAGTCGACATGCTGTCATGAGGATTTCGCAAGCTAGCTGACTAATATTAGCTTGCTAGCTCTAAAAAAAATCCCAGTACAAATGAAAGCTTTCTCTGTTATCTGAGCTGTGCACTGAAACTAACGTGACAACTTACAGCTGACAACATTAAAACATCCTGTGTGACAAATGTCAAGCAAAGTGAGGCTTACTATGCTTCAATAATCTGTTTTACAGTCTGCAAATAATGGTTAGTAGGCGAACTAGCGTGTGAGTTCCTTAGCACAAGTGTGCATTAGTAGATCAGGTATTCCCAGTTCTACTCCATAATGTTCAGCTCCAAGTGCATTGTATAGCAGGTCATCTGACTTGTTCGACTAGTCTTTACAAGCATCCCCATTTCACAGCTCAGTGTTTTACAATCAGACCTTTTCAGTTACAGTCTTCACCCTTTACACTCGGTTCTGTTTTACACAAATGTAAAAGTTATTATTGAGTATATATTCCCTCCTGTTTTTTGGGGGGATTCCCTTAATTTAGTTCTCATGCAACAATTTGCCTTTAGAAATCACACATGTTCCTTGTAGTCCTTAGAGTTTGTTAGAATAAGACACAGAAATAAAAATCATCAAGAAAATGTATTATTTTTATTTATCAAAAAATAAATATAAAATAAAATTCCACAGTTATATAGGTTATAAAATAAATCTTGTTTGAAATTTGCACTTTTAACCTGTAACTTGTAGCACTACATGTGGTAAAAAGCCGTAGCATCCACTCAGTGAAGCATGGTGGTGGGCGCATTGTTTTATGGGAATAGTGAAAAGGAATGTTTAAAAGCCTCAAGAGTTGTAACCTCAAATTATGCTTAGTAGCTTGTTATCTAAGGACATAATTAGTGCTTTGGTAGTTGGATGGATCGAGTTACATATATGATCTGTTCCTAGAAGCTGTTGGCGGGGTCTGAATGTAATAAGTAAGAACCACTACAATGAGACTTGTAGGAGTTTTTTCTACACAGTAGTTTTTCTGTTCAGTGATTGCGTGGTGAACTGGAATGTCCAGGCGTCGCCCTTTACTTAACTGTCAAACCAGCAATGTGGGATGTTTGCACCGCATTTGGCAGAGTTTTGCTTTTGGCAGCTGTGGCTCGAGGTTTGGAAACCGGTCTTGCAACTGGAAGGTTGCTGATTCGATCCCCTTTACCAATAAGACAAGACAGAAGTTCCTTTAAGCAAGGTGCATAACCGTAGATAGGGGCTTAGTTTAAGAGTGTTCACTGCCCCTTAGTGTGTGTGTGGGAAAATCGTTGTAACCTTCTCTACAAGTTTGAATTGAAAGTGAACTATTTGCCTACAGTGCTTGCACATTTAACCCATCCAGCCAGTGAGCACTAGGGGGCAGTGAGCACACTTGTCCAGAGCAGGGGGCAGCCCCAAACCACGGCACCCGGAGAGCAGTTGGGGGAGTTGGGTGCCTTGCTCAGGACTCAAGGGCACCTCAGTCATGTCTTGCCTTGCCTTGGGTGGGGATTGAACCTGCAACCTTCCGGTCACAAGACAGGTTTCCTAACCACTAGGCCACGGCTGCCCCAGTCCCAGTGTTATCCTGGACCCCAATCTCTTCTTTGGCATCCATATACATTCTGTAGTCAAGACAGCATTGTTTCACCTCCAAAAGCTTCTCTGGGACAAACGCATTCCTGCACAGTGATGAATGATTGGTTCACATTTACAAGCAGATAACATGCTAGAGTGTGGAAAAAACGAGGTTGGCCCGTACGGGGATCGAACCCGCGACCTTGGCGTTATTAGCACCACGCTCTAACCAACTGAGCTAACCGGCCGGTAAGTTGCATGCAAGCTGATGTCATATATAAGATATATATACATTTATAAGTATTATAAATTTAATAATGGTAGAAACTGTCTATTATTTAGTTGAGTCTCAAAATAGTTGTTTTTATATTCTATATAGAGGACGGTTTATGACACTGGGAGCCATTTTGAATTAGCATGAATGATGGCGTTCAGTGTGTAGTGTCGGTTGCTAGGTTACATGCTAGGATGATTATGCTAATAATCTAATTTAAATAATAATAACAACAATAATAATAATTGTTATTGTTATTATTATTGGTTTTAAAATATAGGCTTTTGTTCTTTTAATATGAATTTGTCAAAACCATTTATTCCAGAAAAAAAAATATTTCGCGCCAAAATACTTTGTTTGTATTATTTGTATTAGTTGTGTTATTTTCCAATAGTAGCGTTATGTGCTATCACTTTCAGCTTATTTTTATATGAAAAAATATGGATTAAAATAAATAACTTGACTTGCAAACTTATTATTTTCAGTAAGAAACTGTTTATTTAACACAATTTATCCAGTAGATGTCGCTGTTGGATCATATTTCAAAATAATATCGCTCATTTTTCTGTGAATCAAACTCTGGTTAATGATCCGAGTCATCAGAATCGATTCGTAATTGGTCATAATTATTATTATAAATAAAAAAAAATATTTACGTACATTTAAAGTAACAAACAACATAAAAACAATATTGTATATGTCTAAAACCAATTTATTTTAATATAATGTGCTCAGAAGGGCTGTTTGGTCATATTTAAATTTGAATTATAACCCAATTTATCTATTAATTTTCTTGTTTATGATAAAAACAATAATAACAATAATGCAAAACTGTTACAGGAAGTTTTCTGCAGGGTTTAAACTTGCATGTATTGACATGCATGACATGTATATATATATAAAATTTATGTATTGATTGACAGATTCCTGAGGTGATTCAGGCTCTTCTGGAGGTTACTGGTACTTTCTAGAATCATCTGACTGTGTGGACTGGTCTACTTTCAGTCCCAGAGAGAGATAGAGATGTCATTTCTGTATTGTTTTCTCCGCACGTTTGTTTTTAGGAAATAAAATAATGTGACAGAAACACACCCCGAAATCGTGTTTAAACAAGAAGTAAGTGGTCAAGACACGGCGAAAAAAAACGAGCGCAAACGAATGAATTTGGAAACAACGCACCCCTCCGTCTGGGAGAAATGGACTGTGTCCGCCTGCATATCAGCCGCGTGCGCGTGTTATAGTTTAAAAATCTCAACCGTTACTGTTCGTTATTTAGCGTATTAGCATTCTGAGGTAAAATAGCAAACAGTCAGGCACGACAATGGAGTGGAAACCGATGGAAATAAACCCTGAGGTTTGTGATAATAATAATAATTATTATTATCATCATGACTTGCTTTGTTGTGACGCCTTTACTTTCTCTGGGCAAACTCTTAACATATATTCGTTTTTTTCTCCTTATTATAGATGCTGAATAAGGTGAGTTTTGCTGAATCATGGCGACATTTTGTGTGTGTGTGTGTGTG
>JAOVVF010038254.1:0-22020 GCA_028565595.1 Duopalatinus emarginatus
CTTTTAAATATGTTTTTAATCACAAATTATCTCACATACAACATTTTGAAAAATAACATCATACCGCTATAAACTTAAACAAAAAAACGATGCTCAAAACAGCGAAAGTAAAATATGTCATGATTTTTGCACATGCGCGTCAAATGGGAAACAGGGGGAACTGAATTCTCCGAAACACCTGGTAACCAAGGTAAGAAGGCTTATTTTTGCATTCGTATTAGAGAACTGCGCGGGACTGTTCATGCCGCTACCGCCCGCTCCCGCTGAAATTCTGCCCATTACCGCCCACGACCGCAACGTGTGTGTAATGTGTCGGCCCAATCCCGCAATGTGTATTTCTAGTCCCGCCCGCAACCTGCGTAGCTATGAGAATTATTTCCGCACATTGATAGAAATACATTGATTTTGTGTCTTCTTCATCCCGCAAGAGAAAACGTGATATAGGATATTAATAAAGAGATTCTTGGGGTTTGTTTCGTTTTCGTTTTCTGCAGCTTTTGACGCACTTTTCGGGAATAGTGCTCCTATTTCATTATTTTCATAAAGTTTTTAAATAAAATAAAGTCAGTTTTATATTCTATTCTCATTCTCTATATTTTATTTATTTGGAATTACCTTTAGGCTATAGTCTATATTCCCGCAGTGTTTTGTTTCAGCCGCAAGCCGCTGAGTGCAAACCGCCCATTCCCGCAAGAATTGCGTCGGGTCCCGATCCCAGTGCAGACCTCTAATTCGTATCACTTCAGAAATGAGTATTTGCGTTTTCGAATATTTTTGATTAAAAAGATAAAATGTCTGTATGTAAAGATGTAAAATCTCGATTACACCATTTTCAAAATCGTGTTTAAACTGTAATTTGAATTAACTGAATTAATCGTAAAAATCGCCCAGCACTAAGTTGCACTATGGTGAAATGGTAATATTATGAATTTTAATATCTCGCCACATTAACAGGAAATATGTCATAAAGTCATAGAACAGTTAAGGACTTGTCTGAAACTTCCCAGGTTAGTAGATAACATGATTATGATAACATCTAGATACCCAAGATACCTGTCTGGTATAGCGCCACCAACTGGCCAAAGAAAGAATACCGTTTTGAATATGTGTGTTTTGACGCCTAATGAATTTTAACATACTCCTCCTAGACCGTTCCTCAGATTCATGTGAAATTTGGTATACATGATGGCGGGATGTTGCAGGTGTTAAAGGGATTTTTGATATCTTGTAATATGTTGAAATGGCTGTATGATTATAATACCTTGCCATATGAACAGGAAGTGTGGCATAAAATCACAGTACATTGAATTAATTGTTGGAAACTTCTCAGGTTAATAGATATGACAATTATGATGATATCCAGACACCCAATGGGCCTGCCTGTTATAGCGCCACCAGCTGGTTAAGCAGAAATTTTGTCAGAAATTGGCATTGCCTTAAGTGATTGCTCTAAAACTTTGCAAAATATTGTATGTCATGATTGAGATGACATTCACTTGTGTAATTCACATGCCGAGGACAGCGCCACTAGGAAATTGCCAAAAAAGAAATGTGATGGCTTGAAAGATTTATCTGAAACTATACAAAATATTGTTGGGTGGCGGAATGTCACATATTGTGGATCAACATGTGCGAGGGCCCGACTAAGGCCGCTAGCAGCTTCAATTAGGGCCCGAGCACCGAGGTGCACGAGCCCGAACGGCCTTGCGCACCAGATCAGTGCAAAGCCCTATTGTTTTTTTTTTTTTTTGGATTATTATTATTTTTCTTCTCTTTCTCCCATCCGATTCAGACTTTTTTGAGGTAGTTGCCATGCACGAAAACTTCTGAAATTTTCTACACATGACACTGAATGAATTGTTGGAAACTTCTGAGGTTAACAGATATGACGATTATGATGATATCCAGACACCCAATAGGCCTGCCTGTTATAGCACCACCAGCTGGTTAAGCAGAAATTTTGTCAGAAATTGGCATTGCAATGTAATGATTGTGATGATATTCACTTGTGTAATTTACATGCCTAAGACAGTGCCACCATTTGGCTAAGCAGGAAATTGCCCCCAAAAAAACTTAATGAATTGGAAGATTTATCTGAAACTATACAAAATATTGTTGGGTGGCGGAATGTCACTTGTTGTGGATCCACATGTGTGAGGGCCCGACCAAGGCCCCTAGCGGCTTTAATATTAACTTATTTCTTGTTTGGCGTGAGCACTTTTGAATGTGACGGAACACAGAATAGACTATGTGGCCAGTCTGAAAATGAAAGGTCCTCCCCAAACAGAGCAGCATCATCTTGAAGGACAAGATGAATGAAATTAAGTCCATGATTAAATTTATGTATACAGCGTCCTGAAATCGAGAAAAAATAACATTTTAAGAATTTTAATAATTCTGATAAAATATTCAGGACAGTAGACTGTTTAGAGGTTTAGAGTTGATTCAAGCAGAGTTGGTAAGACCAGGTACCGGTCAGCGACCCTCTGTACTGCACACATGTAGTACAGTACACCAAGTGTACTGTAGTGTACAGTAAATCAGAATTCCATTTTATTGAAGAAAGAACAGAGCTTATATAGGAGACTGAGTTGGGGAAATATGATTGGAAGCAGGATTAGTCTAGTGTTAAGGTATGCAAAACATAGTCAGAAAGTAGTGAGTTGAGGTCAGGGGAAAGGAATCTCAGGAGAAGGCCTGAGACAGAAAGGCAGCAGAAAGGAATGTTTTTGCGGAGTCTAAATGATAATTTATCATAACATCCCACCCTTTTGATTACTTCATAATCATTAGAGTGCGAAGAGGATTTAAAAATAGAAATCCAGGAAGGCCTCTTCCTGTTCAGGTAACAAAAGATATGAGGGGTTGATTACTGATTTAAAGAGTCTATCTATTAAATAGCACAAGCCTGAAATAAGGCAAGGCCCAAAGAGACACAGCAGAATAAGAATTATGGCTATGGGGGTCAGAGTAGTAATAAGCCAGGGACCCCAGCCCCCAAGTAGGTTCTGAAACCATAACAACCAGGGAGATTCCACCGAAGTGGGCTCCTGTATAGAGGAGCGCATGTGTTGAAGTATGTCTGTAATATTGCTGTGATAATCCGATATCAAAAAACAGCAAGAGGTGTTTAGAACTTTATACACTCCACCCTGTGCAAGGCCGTTGATTTTATTGAGTGCAGCCGTGGTTCCACTACCTATGAACAATGACCATCCAATATTTGCCCTAGGGGTGGTCCATGGATCAGCAAGAACCTAACCCTTATGTTCGAAAGGGAGACTGTGTTTCTGTTTAGTGTGGTGTTGCCAGATTGCTATGCGAGAAGTTACAAAAGCTGGAGTACAACAGCCCTTCCATGTATGGAATGTCAGATTCCTTGCGAGGGCGACGACACTGAATTGCAAGACGTGATAACCCCGATTACCACAGACCCACATGATGTTTTCATTGTTTGTTCCCGGCTCTATAGGTGGCCCAGCCCAAATGGTGTTATTCCTGGGGCTAGGGCCCCTAGAGTAAAACACCCCTAAGCCCCTAATGCAGAGTGCAGGAAGTATTACCTATGAACGTGTTAGAAATGTTTAAAATGGCCACCAGCACGACATAAACAAACCTGCGGGACAACAAAGTATCCAGAAACCTTAGGGGTTTGTTTACTGCAAGTACACTTAATGTCTTTGGCATATACAGTATGTTGACGTGTATTGACCACCCTGGAATTATTCGCAGCAACAGAGAAGAGGTATTGTATGCCTGTGGAAACTAAACGGCTATTATTCTGGGACAGAAGTTCCGAGTGACGCAAAGGTAAAGCATCCCAGTCTGCATGAAATGCCTGGCACACCAAGCAGGAGGTATTAACAGGTGCCATGGCAATGGATAAAGCAAAAGCAGTATTACCCTCACACTTACCCAAGTAGGGGTTCAGAACTGGCATAAAGCTAACATCTCTGGGATAATGAGGTAAGGACATGTTATCAGTGGAATTTTGGGTTAGAGCAGTGCCAGGAGTGGTAAAGAGAATCAAAACAACAAATACAAACAGACCAAAATCCATTCTAATGGCACTTGGGGGCGCTCCCCAGTGCTGCAGGCGGAACATAGTGAAAGTCTAATACAAAATACTCTATATGTGTATGTGTAAAGGTGTGTGTTGCTCGTGTTCGGTGGTCCTCCTGAGAGGCCTCTTGATTGTAGGTTCACTTCTTAATTGAGACAGGGGACCGTTTCAATCTGCTATCATGGATCCACTGGGGACTATCAGATGTCAGCACGGCAGTCCTCGTGACAGCAATGACAGTAGTGGGAGGACCGTATGCTGCTTCCCCAACCTTCCTCGGGTTAAGTGATTTAACCAATACTGTATCACCTGGAACAAATGAGTTGGCTGATCTGTGGGCATAGGGCGAGAACAAGAGACATTACCATTACCACATTACCATGCACATCATTCAGTTTCTCAATCAACATTTGGGTGTAGTCAGCCAACACTGCAACCAGGTCACCTGTAAAGGAAATACCAGAGTTACCCTTAACCCATGGGGTGGTAAAAGGACGCCTAAAAATCACTTCAAAAGGTGATAATTTAGTAGTTGTTCTTGGTGTCATTCTGATCTCACACAAGACAGCAGGCAACAAGTCTACCCACTTTTACCTGTGTCCATCATGGCTTTTGTTAGCTGTTCCTTAAGTGTGCGGTTCATGCGCTCGACAACACTAGAGTGCCTCTAGAGTGCCAAATTTTTCCGAAATCATGTGCCACACCGAAGGCATACCGTGAATCTGTGTAGATAGTCACAGTTTCTCCCTTAAATATCTGACAGGCCCAAGTCAACGCCATCAACTCTGCTGCTTGTGCTGACCTAAAGGGCAGAGAAAAAGCTTCCTAGATCACATTAGGAAGGGAACAGACAAAATAACCACATAGAAACTTGGAGTCATTAGGCTCAGAGCATGACCCATCAACATAAATATGATAACCTCCCTCAAAAGGAGTGCTAGAAAGTCAGGCCTGATACTAGAACACTCATGAATGGTGTTAAGGCAATCATGTTCTTCAAAATCAGAGGTGTGGCCTGCGGATGATAACAGACTCTGCAGACGGTACGCTGGAGAGTTTTGGGCTGTAACAGATTTTGAGTAGTTCACAATACAGCCTCATAACCAGAGCGTCTCTGAGCCGTCATATGTTGTGTTTGGATGTTGTTTAAAACTGTGTTAACCTGATGAGACGTGTGCAAAATCAAAGGGTGTGACAGCACTAACCTTTCTGCATCAGTGACAATGAGAGCTGCAGCAGCCACTGCACGTAGACAAGCTGGCATGCCTTGGAGTTTTGGACAGGTAGGCGATAGGACGATAACTACCACCATGCTCTTGGGTCAGGACACCCGCAGCCGTGGAGTTGTTTTCAGAGACATAGAGGTGAAATGGCAGCCGATAGTTATGCAGACCCAGTGCAGGAGCAGAGCACAGGGCTGTTTTCAGAGTCTTAAATGAGACATTCATCTGCTCAGTCCATTCGAGTTTGTCTAAACAGTTCTTTCCACAGTCTTGTCTCAAGACCTTGTCATGATAAGAGCAGTCGGGTATCCATTGTCTGCAGTAGTTCACCAGGCCTAGGAAGCTTAGCATGGCACTTTTGGTACTGGGAGGAGGGTAGGCACGAATAACAGCACGGCGGTTGTCAGACAAGCGCCTCTCGCCAGCAGACAGAAGGAATCCAAGGTATGTGACGGACGGCTTGCACCACTGTAACTTTGCCAGAGAGACCTTGAAGCCACAAACAGCTAAATGCTTCAGCAAGGATCTTGAGCCTGCTGAACAGAGATCTTCCGAATTTGCGGAAAGAAGAATGTCATCTGCATAACTCGCAATAGTACATCCTTCATCAGGCTGCCATGACGCCAGCGCGTCCCTTACGACGGCAGAGAACACAGCCGGGGAGTCAACAAACCCTTGGGGAAGGCGGGTCCAGGTGTATTGTTTACCCTTATGTGTGAACGCAAAGATTTTTTGGGAGTTCTCATGCACTGGAACAGAAAAGAATGCTGAGGAAATGTCAACAACTGTAAAATGTGTATCGTGTACAGGAAGTGTGATTATAATTGACAATACATCAGGCACCAGAGGCGCTACTGGAATTACCAGGTCATTTATGCGTCTCTGGTCTTGGGTGAAGCACCTTCCCCTACCACCAGCCTTGGGCACCGGATTGATTGGGGTGTTGTATGGCGAAACTGTTGGAACAATAACACCTTGGGTTAACAAAGGGGACAACGGGTATTGTTTACAAAATACAGGCTTCTGGTGACATAGCTTCACCTCATACGGAGGACAGTCAACCAACCCTACTTCATCCTTGTGAGAAGCCCAAAACGATTCAGGGACACCTGCCAGATATTCAGGGATGGGCTGTTTACCGATTACACCCATATTACCTTGAACGTCCATGAACAGCGAGACATTACAGCCAGATGTCACTGTCAAACGGCCCTGCTCAAAATAGAGACAAGTTCATTTTAAACATAAGATCCCGACCAAGCGGGTTAAAAGGGGACCCGGGAATGATGACAAACCTATGCATTAAAAAATGCTAGAATCTGCCAAGCATCTAACAGGCAACGAATGGGTTTTCAGACATTCTATTGGAACCCCTGAAATTCCCACAGATTTAATGGACAAATTAGATACTGGGCCTGAGTACACATTAGAACTGATAGATGAATAAGTAGCACCGGAATCAACGAGAAATGAATAAACATGTCCATTCACAGAAAGTTCTAACACTGGAAGGGAGTGAAAGTCAGAAGAGAGAGTGGCACTCAGTCCCGTAAAGTCAGCACAGCCTTCGTCCACGGGGGTTCAACCTGTGGGCCTCCCTATTTGACAGATAGAGGAGTAGAAGGCAAGGCGGGAGCAGGCTGCCATTGAGTGGGGTATTTGCCCTTTTTCTTAGTTTCTTCATTTTTTCAGATTTTTTCTTACCCTTGGGTTCATCATGTTGTCTCTTTCTACAGTCTTTAATAAAGTGGCCCTTCTTGTGACAATAGTGGCACTCAAAATTATGTCGCCTAGTGCCTTGTTGTGTACTAGCCATAGACATACCCTGTCCAGACAGTGCCTTGGATTTTAAAGGTAAAGCCCCAGCGGACTCCAGCTCATGAACTCGAGCAGCCAAATCTCTTGGAGAACAACTGCTCAGTATTACATCGCAGGACCTGAGAATGATCAGGCAACATGTTATTAAGGCACGTTGACACAAACGGATTCCTCTCTGAGTCAGTAGTGTAGCCCAAACCAGCATGCTCAGTTCATGCTTTAATGAAACGGGTTACAAACACAAAAAGAGTTTAGTTTACAATTAGTACCAATTTGAAAGATCCCTTTGGTAGGCATGTACTTTAAGCAAAAACTCTTTTAATTCCTTATAAAAGGTGTCAAGATTTTCATGTTGGCTCCAGTAGTACTCATGCTGGTGCAGGGCATTAGAATTAGGGACGGCATCATTGTCAAAAGACAGTGATGCAATGCCTTGAATCAATTCATCTTCTGTGAACCTGTGCTTAAAGCATGTCATAAGAATAGTCCTGAAATCTGGACCAGTGAGTTGAGAGTATTTTGTGCACCCTTTAAGGGCATCTACAAAAGCATGCACATTATTAGGATTCGGAAGACTCTCACAAATGTATTTAATGTCTGCTATGTTTGGAGGCATAACTCCTACCATTTTTTCTCCTAGCACTACAAAAGGGGCAGTTAAGTTCTCCTCTCCAACTCCACCCTTCATGTTCCTTTGGCTAAGAGACAGGTAGAGGGAGGGAACACAGACTAAATCTTTCTTAGTCTTAACCGCTGTTTGCACAATCCCTGGCGCATTGCCAGACAACACAGCTCTCTGTGCCCCACCAGTTGTTTTACCCCTCTGTATGTGTGGTTCCTTATCTCTTTCCTCCTTAAGCCAAGAACCCACTGTCATACCTTTTATACCTTGAGCTTTATCCCAAACAGGTTTAGCATCATACCATTGTATTAAGCACTTTTTCATATACTAAAGATCCCAAGTTGGATCGCCATAACCATCTCTTATCAACATTGTTGCCAAGGTCATGTATTCTGTATCAAAAGAGCCTTCATGGGGAAAAAGTCTAAACCCAGCACACTGTGTCCATCCTGCCAAACAATCTAAGTATGGATCACATTTGGCACCAAAGCCACAACGATACATCCATTGTTTTGGGGATTCATCAGGATTTGGAGTTACATAACTTGTACCAGACCCCATGGTTACACTGAGACACACAAGACAAACAGAAAATGCAGCAGGAAGGGGTGCGTCTGAAAGATAATTGAGACTTTGTTTTGCTGAAGAGCGCTACACAGGGTTAACTGACTATCTTTTGCAAAGAACAAATTTTCTTTCACAAAGAATACGTCTTGAACCGTTAAACTGGCGCGTGGAGTCAAGCAGACTCCCAACCGCCACTCCAATTTAACCTTAGTAAAACCTGTGCACCGAACAAACTGCTCACGAACCAATGTGAGACTTCTTCCACATATGCACGCTCCCCGAGCAGAACCAAGTATAGAAACCTAATTTACAAAAAACGTCCGATTCTGAGCAGACAAGAAGGCATAAACAAGATGTAATGCCACTTACCTGCACGGAACCACTTCTGACACCAGACTGTTTGGTTTAGAGTTGATTCAAGCAGAGTTGGTAAGACCAGGTACCGGTCAGTGACCCTCCGTACTGCACACGTGCACGGGGAATCCCAATTAACACAGACACCAAGTGTACAGCGAATCAGAATTCTATTTTATTGAAGAAAGAACAGAGCTTATATAGGAGACCGAGTTGGGGAAATATGATTTGAAGCAGGATTAGTCTAGGGTTAAGGTATGCAAAACATAGTCAGAAAGTAGTGAGTTCAGATCAGAGGATAGTCAGAGGAAAGGAATCTCCGGAGAAGACCTGAGACAGAAATACTCAGCAGAAAGGAATGTTTTTGCTAAATAATAATTTATCCTAATAAGACTTTCTAGTTTCCTATTCTGCATCATACCAAAACCCTTAAGCAACATCAATAACTACTGAAACTATAATTGAAACTAATAAAAAAAAAAAAAAAGTCAACTTCAATGTTTACTGTTTCAATAGTATTCTGACAATTTCCCACATCTGGCACTATTAGAAATGCTTGGATACACTGTATAACAACATATACAGGAACATACACTGATGTGCCAAATGTAATGGGACAGGAGCTAGTATCATGTAGAACCCCTTCTAGGTAGGGAAAGTGCAACATCTTAAAATGAAGATATTTGTAGTGACGCTGAGCAATGCTGCCTTGATACCCACCTGCAGCTTAGTGGGCCTTCTGCTGCCATATTCCATGGAAGCTAAGGAACACTGCACTGATCTATAGGATGTGTGTGGGGCCTCCTGCATTGAACTGACAATTCTAGCCAGATCGAATTAAGCACCCCTGAGTAACCATGGCCCTGTCCACTTTTTTTTTTTTTTTTTTTTTTTTGGGGGGGGGGGGTGTTACATGCCTTACATTTTTAAAAATATTAAGCCTTAAAGATAATTAAATAATCGACTTTAGAATTAATCGTGTCTTAATTACAATAACATAAACATTAGTTTAATTTATTCATCCAGCTTTTACTTTATTATTTACTAAAATAAAACATTGTAGTGCATTAGAATCAACAATTCTGATGTAAAACAAAACTTAATACTGTCTTTATATAATTACCAGCTCCACTGGGAAACTTTTATAATAGTAATGTAATAGTAATAGGAAATGTGCTAAAAAAAGACCTCTGCTATGGACACAATATTTAGCACTGATATTTATACTTTCAGTGCATTTAAAAAATAGAATGAACAATAGAAGGTGATTTGTCTTAAAACAGAAAATGTCATAGAAAGCATTAAATGTAATCTTTTGGTACATCTAGACTCTGTTACAACACTAAATTTATGTTTTAAAAAATTATGTCTAAACCTCTTGCTTCTTTTCATGTTGTGCAGGGTTTCCTACAGTGATTAATATTTAATGCACCCCCACCCCCCATGCAGGAAACCCTGTATACGCAGTACTTCTCGTTTAATCCAATGAGCCGCAGGTGCCACGTCTGACACAAAAACCGCAACTTGATGTTTTCTCAACAAAAAAAAAGCAGCAGCATCGCTCGCCTTTGAGGGATCCATGATTAATCCATTGTGAAAAATAAGTGAAGTGCTCCTTCAAAATTTCTCTTAAAGTAACTTTCTGTGACTAATTTACTGCTTCATTTCTCAGTCACAAACACATGGTCTAAACTGGTTTATTACCATTTATAATGACTTCAAGCAGCTTCAGCAACATTGGGAAAGAGACATATTGCTGGGTCATATAAGAAAGTGCCAGACTGACAATGTTTTGCAATATTGACCCACCATCCATTGAGGCCAACCATCTAGTCCGTTAGTAAAATGTGAAAGGTCTGTATTCCCTCTAGTGTTTTTAGTTAGAAACTACAGGGACCTATGACCGAGGGGGTTTGTGTAGGGCTTAACTTTCTATGTGAAATTCTAGATGGAATTACAGAATTGGGTTTCGCACAGGGCTACAACAATCCTTACCTCGCAAAATATGGCTCATTTGTTTTACACCATAGATAAACTCTCAAGATTAAGTTAAGTTAAAGAAATATTGCCTGATTGCGTATTTGAGTTGAATATTGTCCGATAATGATAAAAACTGTCAATCCTTCTATGGTAAGAAAGCATCTAAAATGGTATAGCTTTTTAGTTATATTATTTTTGTATTTTTGTCATGCAGGAATTTCTAATTTCTGAAGATTTCAACAAGATGAACCATGTGAAAACCTACCCAGGTAACGTTTATATTACCATACAGAGCATTTTCTCTTTTGCAGACTGACAGAGGTAGGTTTCAGATGAGTGTAGGAGGCGAAGACAGACTTGTGCAGTCGGATCTGTGACTTTATAAAATCGCACTTTTCTCTCTCGCACACGCGTGAACAGTGCGTGCTGACTCTCTAAAATTCCCACTCCTCGGCTGCCCTCTCCTCAGCCTTTACTCCCCTTCAGCTTACTGCAACACAGAACACCAATCAGGGGAAATTCTTCAAATGTGGGAATCATCACATGCTTCTTTCCACTCACAGCTACTGCTCAACCACGGCCCTGCTGCCACATTTTCCTACCGTCTGCCTCAGCCTGTTGAGCTAGCCGGCCTGCAGCTGATTCCCCTGCCCACAGCGTGAGAGGTAATCCGCTACCACCATCTGTGCCCCTGGCCTGCGGACCACCTTGAACTTAAAGAGCTGGAGCGTAACATACCAACGAGTGATCCGTGCGTTGGCATCTTTTTATGTGGTGGATCCACTGGAGTGGGGAGTAATCCAAACACAGGGTAGAAGAGTAAGGACTGCCCATTTGATCACCAGGCACTCTTTCTCGATCCTGCTGTGCTTTGACTTTGACAGAGAGTTTTTGGCTGATCTCAGTGTGGAGGCCCACATGCCCATGACCCAGGTAGAAGCCCAGATACCGTACCTTATTGTCCTGTTCGGGTTAGCCATGAGACTCGCCTGCCTCAAGGATCTCCGCACTGCCCTTAATTTCTGTAAGTCTAGGTAGTCTGTATGTTTAGGTAGGGTGCTATGCGCTATGCAAGCTGTGGATACAGTCGATAAGATGTTGAAACATTGTCACACTTCCATTTGGGTTATTCGGAGCGCCCACAAACTGCTTTTACACAGATTGGAGAATGCTTGGAGTCGAGGGGATCTGTCAGAGCCCCTGGTTAAATCCAGTGTTGAATAAAAAAAATGCCAATTGAGCAGTTTATCAATATGAGGTATAAGCTATGCATCAAATTTAGACATTGCTTTGACCTATTTTAAAGTCCCCAAAGAAGCAAACCAACGTTGGGGTTCTGTATCAAAACCACAGGGCTGTTCAAATCGCTGTGGGGCTCCTCCATTACCTCTGTGCCGAACATTGTCTGAATTTAATGTCTGACAACATACATTTTTGCTCCAGTAAGCGATGGTGGCAGCTGAGCACTACCACCCCAGAGGGCGTCTTAGTGTTGTTATATGAGAACAGTGCCACCAGGCAATGGCAAGAACACATTGCAAATCTCTGCTTCTACCTCAGCTATCTGTGGTCTCTGGGATGTAAGAGATGGTCTCCACAGGGGACTGGGTGAATTTGGTTGCCTTTTTATTTACCTTTGGTCCAAGCTCCTCCCTTTACTGGATCACCGTCACCAGAGTCACAGGTACCACCACTCTCCATGGTTTTAGGGGATTTAGGTGGTATATTTGCAGTGCATTGCTGTTTGTGTGACCTCATAGTCAACTTTCTCAACTCCTTGTATGACCTCAAAGGGCCCTTGCCACTTGGTGAGTAATTTTGAGCTCAACGTGGACAGTAAAATGAGCACTTTAACTCCTGGGTGCACATTTCCATATGCGAGAGCCCCTATTATACAGCCAGGCCTGTGGTTTTTGTGCCTGTAGTAAAATTGGGCTCCACAATTGACTGGGTGAGATGACCATCAATTACTCTCACTTGGTTAAAAGCTTGCCTTAGGATCTTGCTGTGCAGCTTCTCCAATGAATAAAATCCCGGCCAATCTGTCCCCGAAGTGGCGGATGAGGAAAGGTGAGGACTAACCCCCACCTCCATGCTATGCATTTGTCCCTAGTTTTTACTTGTAACAGGCACTAGTGGACTTTCGTACATACCCCCCTTGTTGGTGGTTCGGAATGATTGAAGGAAGCGGAAGACAGGCTTGTGCACTCAGATCTGCGCTTTTCACTACCACCTTCTTTTCTTCCTTTTCTCCCCTTTGGCTCACTGCAACACAGAACACTAGCCAAGTTCTTCACAGGTGAGAATTACCACGTTTAGCATTCATCCTGCTTCTCTCCACTCACAGCCAATGCTTGACCATGCCCCTGCTGCTGCCCCCTTATACAGAATGACTTGCAGAACTGCTTTGTAGTTTTTATCAAAAACACATACTAAGATAATAGGACAATACTATAATCTCCAGAACCTTCTTGGTACAGAAAAGAAAACAGATTACAATATGTTTTTTTTTTCCTTACCCAAATGTGTAGATTAATGTACTGATGAGATAAGCAATATGAGTGCTTGTAATGACAAAAAAAACCTCCCATTTTCACCTATTAAGAGCAGCTTCTGGGGTTTCTTAGATGTCGGTTAAAAAAAAATAGCGTGCAAGGACTGGTTACATTTAAGGTCAGTTAAGTTAAATAAAATTTGTATGGTGTGTTTTACGATTGATTTTGGCACAATGCAGTTTTCTGGAGACAATGCTTAGGGTTTAAGAAGAAATATATTGATCTATAATCAGTTAGCTGTGATACGTTCGTGATTAAATTTAGCTTCTAAATACAAGTTAACATCAGACTCATTTCTCAAACATTTTCTCAAATACATAAAGATGTTCCTTATACTATTATATTAACAAGCAGTTCAATGACAAAAAACAGTCAGTTTAGTTATTGGTGGCTGTAGAATTTAAAGAGTGGCTTTGAATGCAGGCTGTATGTATGTAACACTCTGGATTGCTATATAAACTGTGAAATAATTTAGCAATCTCTGTATGGATTCCTGTCAAAACCATCAAAATGAATGCCAGTGCAAACGGTTTCGCAGAGATACAAATTGAGGTCTGCCTTTAGCAATAACAAAACTTTAATGGATAAGAAAACATTTATATAGCCTGTTTGCACAAATGTCTATGCTCCTTAACTGATAAATTCCCTTTAGCTTGTAAATACAGAGTAAATCTATACAGTCTTTTTTTAGGTAAACTTAAAAGCAAACCTGCACAGGTTCTTCTGCCAGGTCTCCTCTAAAATTTGCTCATCTCTTTGATTGTGTAAGGAAAGCAATTTGTATATCTAAAGTTCCTTGGAGTCCAGCAGGGTATGCAGGAAAACACTCAGATTGTGAGGCAACAAAAACGTGACCTAGGAATTACATTTATCCCAAGTTGTTTAAAGGATGCATAAGTTTTATATATTAGCCATCTGGATATCCCACAGAGTGGTATTTGTAGGTGCACGATGTCAGAGGTGCTGATGGTCCTTTCCAGCACATCCCATAAATGCTTGATTAGGCTCACTTTCCAGAATGCACTAAATATGGACAACTTGGGCCTGATGGCACAGTGCATTTCCCTGCTGGAATACCCCGTCATCGAGGGGGTACATGAAGTCCATGAAAGGATGCAAATAGTCACCAACAAGTAAACCGTGTTTAAGCAGACCAGTGAACCTACCCCATGTCATGAGAAAACACCCTACACCAATGTGGAACCACCACCAGTCTGCACAGTGCTTGTTGGGAACTGGGAGTCCATTGCTTAATGGGTTCTGTGCCACACGTGAAGCTGACTATCAACCTGAAACAATAGGACTCCAGTTAGCAACCTTACAAGCTTCGGTGAGTCGTGCTGTGCTGTATCTGGTATTGTGGTAACAACGCGGCAGTCTGGTGCATCTTCTCAGTAAAAGTAACTTCTAATATCAACTCTGACACCATGGGACCTTATGTCATTGCAGTGGGCCAATTATATTTTAGTCAACGTCTATGCTCCCAATATTGATTATGAATTTTTTTCATCGCATTTTTCTCCTGGCTTCCAAATATGAACAAGCATCTTCTAATATTTAGGAAGGGGTGGGGGGCTGTGAATTGCACACTTTCTCCAAATCTACACTGCAGCTCCTCTATAATCCACTTTAGCTGTAAACTTTTTCTCAAGACACATGGTGTTTCCCCAGTCCACAAATGGACTGTAAATATCAACCTATAGTCATTTCAGTTCACAGCTGAGTTCAGTTTATAGCTGAAAGTGATCATACCTGGAGCAATACCCAGTTATCACCTATGGAGATTTATCCCATATTTAAGGGGCCAGATAATTTCATATATGGCAATGCGATGGAGAGCAGAAACTGAGCACCTTCAGCAGTTGGATAAAAATTGGATAAAGTGTAGTCACCCTCAGATGGTATACTTAAACAATGCTTGACACTAAAAATGGAATTTGATCTTTTTTCAACCTGTCAAGTGAGGAATCTTATCCAGGCACTGATCATATGAACATGGAGAAAAAGCTGGGAAAATTCTTGCTAATCAGGTATGACAGAAAACTGCCGTTCACAGTCCCTCCCTCCAACCATATGTGAAGCAGACATAAAGCTTATTTTAAAGGGCAAAGATCCTCTCCAATGTGGCTCATATTGACCAGTATCTCTTAATCTTTAGCTTGCTGACCTGGTGTAGCTGTTCCTTTTTTTTTCTACAGATCAAACAGGTTTTATTAGGGATAGCATATTTTCAGTATTCTTTATAACCTCTCCCTGTCCGCCATGCCTGATATTTTACTATCACTAGATGCGGAAAAAAGTTTGGATAGGGTAGAATCTGTGCTTGTTGGCACAGATCACTGTGAAAAAATGATTATTTTTTAGTTCCAGCTGGGAACAAACTCTTTGGGTTCAGACACGTATTTTGGGTGAAAATGCACCGGACAGTTGGCACATCTTTTTTTTTTTTTTTTTTTTTTTTTTAATTGCCTAGAAAATGACCCAAAATGTATGTCGTATATTAAGACTTTATCCTGTTCCCCAAAGCCTGCGGTGCGCTCAATTAATAACCTGCATACTTCAATTTACAAAAGGCACACAACAGCTCCCTGCCCCATGGACAATCACTATACCCGGATAAACTTTTGCTTTACTTTCTTAGAGTGTTTGATCTATTTGACAGATTTGGGAAACTATCTGGGTGCAATAACAACCCCTCCAAGAGTGAGCTCATGCCAATTAATTAACCATCCAGGAGTGCCTCTTATAATTGAATCCCATTCAAAATCAACAAAGAGAAGTTTTTTGGTGTTTGGGATATACACTCAACCATGTGTTATAACACACACGTGTGATCAGAACCCATGGACTTTCATGTAATACAGTTTAATCAGTATTACTAGCACAGCTCAAACTAAATTATAAAATGTGGGACTCCAAATGTGTTCTACATTAACCCTGTTAAATCTACTATAAACAGTCTGTGGTAGTGCAGATATTTAAAGTTGGGTCATTAAACAAAATGTCTTCAAACAAAACTTTTGTTTATCATCATAAAATATGTTTCTTTGTACTTCAGCTCATCAGGGTCGTGTGTCAGACATGATGTTCTCCTTGCTGAGTCAATGGGTGGTGAGTACAGGGTATGACAAGAGTGTTAGCTGGATGTGTACTCAGAGTGGCTGCATGCTTGGATGCCACTACTTCAGCTCCTGGGCTTCATGTCTTCAGTATCCTTCAGCAAATGCAGGTGTTGTACCTGATATCTTTGATATTTTCAGAATTGTGAATGTTGTGTACTCTCTTTCCTCTCTTCCTTTGTATATTCAAGTATGATGTTTTTTCTTATTACGGTGTACATATGTAAGATCTGCCTCTTAGCCCTTTTCGACCAAAAGAACACACATAACAGATGTTTTTATTCCAAATTAAGTGTAGATCAACTATTGGTGATAAAAGGTGAAAGGCTACTCTCTACCCTCTACAACATGGCACACCCCTAAATGTTGGCACAGATCACTGTGAAAAAATTATTATACTTTAGTTCCAGCTGGGAACGAACTCTTTGGGTTCAGACACGTATTTTGGGTGAAAATGCACCGGACAGTTCAAAAGTAGGTGCATGAACTGAAACGCAATCCCATTCCATGTTGGTTGAAAAGGGCCATGCCTGTGTAAATTTTCAGTGAACTTCCTTGACTGCATGCTCAGGTATGATGAGGATACCCAGCATGCATTTGTTGGTGACTATGCAGGACACATCACCTTGCTAAAACTGGAAAGACAGACATATTCCACCATAACTACTTTAAAGGGACATGAAGGTAAAGTGCACACAAAAACATACATTTTATATTAAAATATTAAAACCATCAATTTTAATAGGACTGATCTGAGTATTCCAGAAATTGCTGAGCTCCTGGGATTTTCACATACAATAGGTTCTAGGGTTTACACAAAATAGTGCAAAAAAACAAGCAATGTGGTCTGCAGGCTAAAAGATTAACTGGTCTTTATATGCATGAATTTCCCTCTGGGATCAATAAAGTATCTATCTCTCTGTCTGTCTGTCTATCTTTCTAACTGATGGTATCTATTTTGCTGCTGCAACATGAGTCCCTATCATATGATTCATATCATTTGCATATGCATCAAAGCCCCAGGCGTGGGGGCGTAGTTATCCTGGTAGAGATCACTTCTTTCTGGATAGAAATGTTTTATTACAAGATAAAAATAATCAGTCAGAAGAATGTAATATTAAGTTGCATTGAATCTTCATTCAAACTAATACTATCAAAATAAATAAACACAGTAGCCACTCTATAAACTGTAAAAAAAAAAAAAAGATATACATGTACACTGACATGCCAAAAGTCTGTGTAACTTGAGGTATTGTGAGTGAGGTTGAACACTGGCCAGTGTGCTCATGGTAACACAATGTGAATTATCGAAATTAAACAAGGCATAATAGAGGGTGCCGGATAGGGACATTCCGTTTCTAACGTTGTGCAGGTACTTAACACTCCTTAATCCATAATGTTACGTTTGTAATTGGAATATGTCATAGAAGACATCACCAACCACAATGAACAGTGCAGTGGCCGTCTACATGTCTTTAATGCAACTTCTGGCTACAATTGACATGGTACCAATTGTAACCCATGTAGCCATGGACCCCAGTTTTCAACAAGGTACTGTGTGGGTTGGTGGTGGTTCCACTCAAATAGTTTGGCATGCGTGTTCATCCGACATGAGCCTAATCAAACATTCATGGGATGTGGTGGAGAGGTCCATTTACACCTGAGATCCTGCACCCCAAATACCACAGAGCTGTGGATGGATATTCAGATGGCATGGATCAACATTTCTCCAGATATCCTTCTTCCCTTCAATTCCCTGTAGAATTGATGCTTTGCCAGGCTAGAGTAGGCCGTACACAGTATTAATTACATGATTTTTGGCATGTTTATGTATATATGCACACCTGATCAGTCTTAGCTTTAACTGACCAGTCACCACAGGACCAGTAGCGTGAATAAGGTTGTTAGGGGGTGGGATATATTGGGCAGCAAGTAAACACTTCTAAAACTCAATTTGTTGGAAGCAAGAACAATGGGTAAGTGTTAAGATCAAAGTGACAAGGGCCCCTGTTAATATAACATACACACAAGCACACAGTTAAGTCCATAAGTACTTGGACAGTAATACGGTAATCATAATTCTGCTTCTGTATACCACCGCAGCATTAAAATGAAACAATCAGGATTTAAAAGCATAGCATTTTACATTTGTTTAACAATAATTAGGTATTAGGAATTACACCCATTTTTATGTAGTTCATGTTGAATTTGCACTGGTAGCTGTTTATGGGAATGCTCAATATGTGTTTAAAAAATGTGCTCAAAAGAGCGGTCAATGCACATAAGAGACCAACACCAAAATGCCTGGAAGAACACAGTGAATGATCAAAGAATTCTGTCCTTGGTTAAAATAAATTAAAAGTCTTTTACACGATTTAGCTAATTTAAGAACACTCTTTAAGAGGCAGGCATACCCTTGTCAGTCAACCTTCATTAATGTAAATACAGAGGGTTTACCCATTGGCAGTGGTGAAAAATATTCTAGGAAGGGCTGTTTGTGCCACAATGTCTGTTTTAACAACCATTTCTATACAATTCAACACAACCTGCAGGACACCAAAGCTAAGTGAAAATCGAATTGGCATCAAAACAAATCAGTAGACGTAATAAAATGATCATACATTGTAGCTCTAATGTGTTCAAATAGATGGTACAATATAAATTACAGACTGGTTCAGAAATATACATGTTGTGTGTAGGTCCGGTTTCCGGTTTTCGAATTGCTGCCGCGAGTTCTGTTGAGTGTATAGGCATGTTATTCTACCGTTTTCTTTCATCAATTCATTAATTTTACGCCATCATTTTTCTCTAGGTGAACTTTCACTGTTCTTTTCTGTCTAGCCTTTTTTTTTACATTTTTTTTTCTATCGAGCATTGCTGTTTATTTTAAATTTAAAAACGCATGTGGATGCCATCCACGCTGGACCTGTTCAATATCATCAAGTTCACATAAGGTACGTTAACATAAATCATGACCAACATTCAGCTTGTTCAGTGTGTGGAGTGCAGGATGTTAAGTCAGTCTTCCTTCGTCATTAGTCATCATTTTATATGTGATAAGTGTATTAATTAGAACTCTGACCGAGAAGATATAAGCGTTAGAAGTGCACATCTAGTCATTAGAGAGGGTTAGTGATAGTGAAAGTAGTGTGGTTTCAGTAGGGGAAAGTCTGGATGCCTTAGGTGGAGATAAAAGTGCCTCCTCTCCGGCATTAGAGCCCTCACAGCGGGCGAATGGGTGACGACTCTGCGACATCGTCGTAAAGCCAAAGCTCACGCTAAGGCTCGCCCACAGGAGCACCAGTCCTCTCCAGTTCACGTGTCCAACAGGTTTGCTCTCCCCAATAAGACACCCGCTGAGAAACCTGAAAGAGCTCTGAGCTCTGGAGACTATCATGAGGTACGTGAAATTAGCTAGGCCTTTAGGGGCACCAGCAGCATTAGTCCAGTGTCCAAGGCGCTGGACATAGCAGGTAATCTCAGGGTCTTAGGCAAGCACAGGTTCTCTAAGATGGTCATACGTGTAGGAGCTAATGATATCCACCTTCGTCAGTCTGAGGTTTCATAAAAGTAATATTGTAAAGGTGTGTAAAATAGCGAAGGCGATGTCCGATGAAGTAATCTGCTCTGGCCCCTTCCCAATAAAACGTGGTGATGTAATTTACAGCAGGTTATGGCCACTGAACTGCTGGATGTCCAAATGGTGCTACGAAAACGACGTGGGCTTTATAGAATGTTGAAGTCGGTTTGAGGGCAAGGCTGGCCTATTAGGGCGGGACAGTATCCATCCCATTCAGGAAGATGCCGCTGTCATTTCTTGTAGCATAGGACTTAGTCTTAGAACAGGCCTAGTTAATCCATGACTACCCAGAGCCAAGGCCAGGAAGCAGACAAACAGGCTAAACCGACCGTTTGCTAGCTGCATAGAGTCGTCACCTAGGTTTCACCATATTGAGACTGTGTCTGTTCCCCGAGCCGAACAAAAATATAGAAATACTCAGAGAGTTTGTTCTAATATAAATTTAGCCAGTTCAGATTACACATCCTGCACCGTTGACCTGAAGCTGGGACTATTAAATATTAGGTCTCTTAATTGTAAATCACTTATTATAAATGAAATTATTACCGATCAGGGATTTAATGTACTGTGTTTAACAGAAACATGGATTAAACCAGATGAGTATGTAGAATTAAACTAGAGGAGGAGGTGTGGCTGTTATTTATAATAATAATCTAGGCGTCACTCACAAACCTCAGCAAACATTTAATTCATTTGAGGTTTTATATACTAAAATATCTTGCATAACTGGAAAAAATAAGTCTACAGAGTCTATTCCATTTTTTATTATTTACAGACCCCCAGGGCCGTACTCTGAATTTCTTTAGGAATTCGCAGATTTTATCTCCAACTTAACTATTTCTGTAGACAAAGCTCTAATTGTTGGGGATTTTAATATTCACTTTGATAATCCTGATGACCCTCTGAGAACTGCAGTGGTGTCCATTCTAGATTCAGTAGGTGTTAATCAGAACATAATAGGACCCACTCATGAGGGTGGTCACACACTTGATTTAGTACTAGCTTTTGGATTAAATATAGATAATATAGTTACACTTTCACAGTCCGATGCTATCTCGGACCATTACCTTATCGCATTTACAGACTGAAACATACTTAGTGCTGCTAGAGCAAAATATTTCTCCTCGCTAATAGAAGATAACAAAAATAATCCTAGGTTCTTATTTAATACTGTAGCAAAACTAACTAGGAAGAAGACCACTACAGAAGCGTCCACACCATCTGTATGTAGCAGCGACGACTTTATTATTTTTTTATTACGTTGAAAACATAAGGCATAATATTAATATAGTTAATCTAAACCCAAGTAATCTGATAACAAACCAACTAGATGTTAGCATAGCTACATCAGATGAGCATTTAGAGTTTTTTTTAACCCTCTCCAAGAGACAGAGTTAATGTCACTAGTTTCATCATCAAAATCGTCAACATGTATATTAGATCCCATACCCACAACTTTCCTCAAACAGATACTACCAGAAATAATCAGACCTATTTTAAAAATTATAAATTCCTCTCTTAGTGCAGGCTATGTCCGTAAATCATTTAAATGAGCAGTTATTAAACCGCTAATTAAAAAATCTGCATAGCAATAACATTTTTGAAATCTGTCAGTCAGGATTTAGGCCTCATCATAGCACAGAGACAACCTTCATAGGTTAGAGAATGTTGTTAGAGTTAAGGGAACAGCCTTGTCCTGGTTCAGGTCTTTCCATCGACTATAAAATACTACTACTGACGTATAAAGCAGTGAACAATCTCGCGCCACAATACCTTAATAAACTTCTAATCTCTTATGATCCTCCACGCCTACTTCGGTCAAAAGGTGCAGGCTATTTGCTGCTCGAATTATGAGGGCAGTCTACAACTATGGAACAGCCTTACAATTAGTGTTCAAGACTCGGACACAATCTCACTCTTTAAGTCTAGGGTGAAAACATATTTGTTTAGTCAAGCATATTCTTCATAGTTTTCCTGTAAGTCAAGGCGTAGAGCTGGAGGGTTTATGGTTATAGAGTGTTTTAGTAAACTGGGATGTTTGGATGTTGTCGCCCCCCCACTCTCACTCAGGTTTGATGACGGTGGAGTGGCTGGCTGCCTTATGTCCCAGGGCGCCCTCATGTCTGTGTTACCTTCTGG
>JAOVVF010038315.1:0-10032 GCA_028565595.1 Duopalatinus emarginatus
AGTTTCTTCACCACTCTGAGCCCCTTTCGTTCTAGTTGTTGTCAATTTGAATAAACTGTCCGCACTTGCTTCCTGGCATCACGTCTGGTCCTTACATGTATATGGTGTTGAATGTAGTTTTAGTTGTGCTGTCTGTTTGATCTTTGTACGATTGTCTTGACTATTCTTATAACAGTATTTCATTTCTTTATATTGACTGAAAATAATGATTTGGTGGTCAATCTGTATTACAGTAGTACAGATAAAACCAAAAACAGCTGAATAATAAACAGCACAATAATACTGGGAACAAAATGTAAAACTGTTTAAGCAACTTGAATCATTTTATGTCTTCCAGATGTACCATCTCCAACAGCATATGCACATCCACACAGGAGAGAAACCATTTCACTGTGGACAGTGTGGGGAGAATTTTACTTGTTCTAGTATTCTCCAAGAGCACATGCGCATCCACACAGGAAAGAAACCGTATCACTGTGGACAGTGTGAAATGAGTTTTATTCGAACGAGTAATCTTTCAAAGTATGAGCGTGTCCACACAGGAAAGAAACCGTATCACTGTAGACAGTGTGGAAAGAGTTTTACTCGTAATAGTACTCTTTCAATGCACATGCACATCCACACAGGAAAAAAACCATATCATTGTGGACACTGTGGGAAGAATTTTTCTCATAAGAGTCATCTTTCAGTGCATGAGCGCATCCATACAGGAGACAAACCATATCACTGTGGACACTGTGGGAAGAGTTTTATTTGTAGTAGGGATCTTTTAAAGCATGAGCGCACACACACAGGAGAGAGACTGTATCATTGTGGACAGTGTGGGAAGAGCTTTACTAATCTGAGTCATCTCCAGCGGTATGAGCACATCCACACCGGAATAAAGCCGCATCACTGTGGACAGTGTGGAAAAAGTTTTACTAGTCTGAAAAATCTCCAATGGCATGAGTGCATACACGCATGAGAGAGCCTGTAGCATTGTGGACAGTATGGTAGAAATTTTACTTGTAAGAGTACTCTTCAAATGCATGAGCCTATACACACAGCACAGAAACTGTATCACTGTGGACACTGTGTATGGAGCTATACTTATTGAAGTTCATATATGAGCCATAGGTGGTCTTACAAAAAGCTCTTGATGTGAATCTGTCAAATTAACATAAATCCATTGGCAGAGCCCAAACAATACCTAAGACAAATTAACTTATGTGAACTAATTCCATTCATTCTTAAACTTGCTCCTCCCCTACATCCAACCATGGTAACTGCAGACCAGGAAAAGTGTAAAACCACTGCTGCCCTGTCCAAACCAAGGTGTCCAAACCATGCTATCAATCAAAGTCTGCTCTTCACAACACATTTGTGGAAGTGTATCATGGCACGAGCAAAGGAGATTTCTGAGGACCTCAGTAAAGGTTGTTAATGCTGGAAAAGGTTACAAAACCATCTGTAAAGAGTTCCACCAATCCACACACCACACCCCATGCCACTTCCAGAGATCCCCTTTTATTCTGGACACTTGGTGACATAGAGGGTGATGTAACGGAATACCTGCTGACGTAGTTGGCGATGGAACAGGGAATCCCCATTGGCGTAGCTGGCAGCATAACAGGAACTCACAAAAAAGGCTAAACGGCTCTACCTGCACAGACAGTAATGACAAACATACAAGATGGACATAACACCCCCACCCAAAAAGGCAAGGTTGGCACAAACCTCCCTAAGTCAGTACCTAACATCTAGACAATGCGTCTGCCAGGACTTTTTCAGCTCCTTTTTGTGTTTAATCTTTAGGTTAAAACTCTGGGCGATGAGGGACCAGGACATAAGCCGATGGTTTGTATTACACATCCGATCAAGAAATACTAGTGGCTTGTGATCAGTAGACACAAGATTTGGAAACAAAAGGTTTCCTAAGTGAACTTCAAAATGTTGTAGAGCCAAAAGTAGCGCCAGTGTTTTTTTTGCCGCAGTACTATAGTTTAACTGATGTTTAGCAAATTTCTTAAAGAAGTAGCTTACAGGGTGGTCAATTCCATGGACATCCTCCTTTAGCAGAACAGCACCTGCACCCACCCCACTGGCATGTACCTCTAACTTAAACAGCCTATTTAGAGCTGGACAACAACATCTTTACAGCCTCAAAAGCTGCCTGACATTCAGGTGATTAGATAAACGGGCGATCCTGGCGCAACATGGTAGTAAAGGGGAAGACTACATCCGCAAAGTTCTTACAAAAACAGTGGTAGTACCCGGTTATGCCGTTTGAGCTTGCGCTTAGACTCCGGAACAGGGAACATATGGATGGCTTCAACCTTGGCCTCTAAAGGCTTACCCATACCTTGTCCTACTGTCTTCCCCAGGTATGAAACTACCCCTTTTCCGAACTCACATTTACACAGGTTTAAACCAAAGAAGCATCACAAAGTCTAAAAAATACCTGCCTTAACAACTGCAGGTGGTGATCCCAAGTGTCAGAGTAAACAACCACATCATCCAAATAAGCTGCGCAATTTGGTACATCGCCAATCACGCAGTTCATTAACCGCTGAAAAGTTGCCGGAGCATTCCGAAGACCGAAAAGGCATAACCGCATACCGCATAACCACAACCGAGATTTCTGATGCCCGGGAGGTTAAAGGAACTTGCCAGTATTCCCTAAGTAAATCGATTTTGGTAACAAATTTGGCAGAAATGACACTATCAACACAGTCTTCCATATGCGGGAGGGGAAATGAATCGGGCTTCGTGATCGCATTTACCTTTCTGTAATCAGTACAGAAACAATAAAATCCATCAGGTTTTGGCACTAACAAACACGGAGAACACCATGCACTCTGACTAGACACAGCCAAGCCATGCTTCAACAAATAATCTGTTTCCTCTAATGACTGCACGCTTGTAAGGATTTACACGATATGGGTGTTGGCGAACTGGAGAATGATCTTCCACCTTAATATCGTGTGTAATTAGTGCGGTACAAGATGGAACAGAGAAGAGAGATGGAAATTCTTCAATTAAAACAGTTATGTCTTGCGCCATCAAAGGAGGTAAAGGCCTAAGTTTCTCTTGTAGATGCTTACAGGACTCAGAATTTGCTAGTCTAGCATAGGGAGCACAATGTCTTCACAAGGTTAATCCATCTACCTAAGGCGAGTAATCAACCACCGGTACACTACCTACATCTACAACTAACACTGCTGACGACACACACGATGAAGGAGCACGAGTGAAATACTGCTTTAAAAGGTTGATGTGGCAAATGCGAGTTTTACAGTCTGGAGTATTTATGAGGTAGTTAGTAGGACTAAGTTTGGCTTTAACCACATACGAACCAGTAAACCAGCTGTGCGAAAGAGGAACCCACAACTGGTAGTAAGGCTAAAACTTGATCCCCGGCCGTAAACCTGTGTGCAACTGCTTTCTTATCATACTGCTTTTTCATCTCTCCCTGTGTGGTGGCCAGGGCCTTCCTGGCCAATTACCTTGCAATGCCTAACTGTTTCCTAATGGAACAGACATACTATAAGACTGGTTTCCCTGCAGCATGTTTTTAAAAGTCTGGTGGAACTGCTCAAGTGCACCTTGGGATTCGGGGTGGTATGCACTGGATACCTGGTGTTTTTTTTTTTATTTACTCATCATCTGTGAGAACGACTGGGACATAAAATATGTGCCTTGGTCAGACTAAATACTCTTTTGTAGGCCAAACATAGTGCAGAACTTTAATTACCACTTTTGACTTTAATGTGCGCAAAGGAATGGCTTCAGGTCGAGTAGCCGCACACATCACAGTTAACAAATAACAATTACCTGATTGGGTTTAAGGCAGTGGGCCAACACAGTCAACCAGAACATACTCAAATGGCTCAACTATGACTGGAATCGGTCGAAGCGGAGCTGGGGGAATCACTTGGTGAGGCTTACCCACAACCTGACACACATGACACGTGCAGCAGTAGCGCACAACATCCGCCTTCATAGCGGGCCAAAAGAAATACTTCAACGCACACAAATATGTTTTACGAACCCCAGCATGACCTGAACAAGGACGATCATGAGCCAAAGATAAAACCTGTTCTCTATATTTTTGTGGGACAACCACCTGAGTTACCTCTATCCAGACTTATTGAGATGGGAGGGGCACTTCCTCATTAATACTACATCCGTAATATAATAAACACTTGAGTGTTTTCCCAACTCTGTGCTTCCTTATGAAACATACTGAAAGCAGTATGTTAAGCTGCCATCACCCTTCTGTGCCTTGATTAAGTTTTCCCGATTAAGCGGCCATGATTCAGTACTATTAACTTTACGTTTCTCTTTTTGCTGGACAGGCAACCTGAGATCAGGTTCAATTACATTATCTTACTCCTCTGCACATAAAAAGGTATCTGAGAGATCTATGACATCTATCTTTCTCTTTTGAGCTCGGGTACACAGACGGAAAGTGTCGGCAAAGTTCATCCTCAGCCATAGTAAACAGTTTAGAGACCACTTCGGGAAGCATACCGACTTTATTTCCTGCTAAATCATTCCCCAAAATAAACAAAATCCCCTCAACAGGCAATTGGGCACGAACCGCTACTTTTGCACATTTGTAGGTGTTATCCGTCTTAAGGTACACATAATGGTACCCGAATAACACCTAGCTCGATTCCTTAATCAAAACATCTTGTCCAGAATAAGACTGATCAGAAAATGGAAGTACATCCTCCAAAATAAGCAGCACTGGTATCACGTAACATTCTAACAAATTTCGGTGCTCCCTCAGTTTCTAAAGAAACAAGCCCAATAGACACAAATGATTGAAAGATTCAACGGAAGGCAGTGGTACACGACCATCAGGTACAAGATGAACCGCATTAACCTTTTTAGCACTCAATTTGGTATTTTTCTGTTTCAGTGTAGGACAAATAGCAATGACATGACCCTTTTCATGGCAGTAAAAATATTCACGAGTGTCAGATTAAGAGTTGGAGGAAGAACTAGTAGTAGAGGTGCTTGGTGATATGTTAACAGCGGTCTTTGCAAAAGAGCATGAAAACCCTTGGCGCAGGGACTGGGACCTAAAGAATGTTTTATGGGTTAAAATGAACTCATCTGCCAATGTTGCAGCTCGACACAAGGCACTGATTTTTTGTTCGTTCAAATAAATGTCTAACTGCGCTGGTAGGCAATTCTTAAATTCTTCAAGCAAAATCAACTCCTTCAGCTGTTCAACAGTCGTAACACCACTGGCTGTACACCATTTCTCAAATAAAACAGATTTCTCACGGGCAAACTCCACATGTTTGACTGGTGGTTTTAATAAGACTTCAAAAGACTGTAAGACTTCCTTATTGGCCTCCAGCTCATTTTCCCGGAAACGCAACACCTGCGCCTCATACTTCTGCCTTTTAATTTCTAACCCTAACTCCTTCAACCGGATCTGCACACACAGATTCACAGACAGCAACCGGGAACCAACAGGATAAATGTTCGCTACTGCCAACCCCCTCAGCAGCTGCAGCCACATTGTGAAGTTGAGCTTGCGGGCTAACAACACCAGTGGACTCCTCTGCAGTGGATTCCTCTTTGTTGAGGAATATGGAACAGAAACATAAAAAAAATCTGCAATGAGCAACCGATCATCCTTACGGCACTTATTGAACTCTTCCAAGGTGGCCAACTGAATTCTGAATTGTATCAGAAAATTCTGAAGGAAAATGTCAGGACATGTGTCCATGAACTGAATCTCAGGAAAAGGTGGAGCAAGACAAGGATTCTAAGCACCCAAGTTGTTCTACCGAAGAAAAAATGGTTAAAGAAGGATCAAATTACTGTTTTGAAATGGCCAAGTCAAGATCCTATATATGTTTGTGGATGGATAGATGTATGTATATACACAGTATATACAGAGTAAATGAATTAAGTAATACAGATGTGTTATAACAGCAGAAAATAGTATTCCCTTACTCATTCCCTGCACTTTATCTGTAAATAATAATGGTAGTAATACTGTTTACTGTTTGTAATACTATTTTGCACTTCTGGTTAGATGCTAACTGCATTTTATTGGCTCTGTACCTGTAATCTGCCCAATGACAATCTAATCTGATCTAATCTAATCTGATTTTATCCAATCTAATCTAATCTAAATCTACAGTACTCCCATGGTCTGCCTGGTCAATACTCCAACCCAGTTGGTGGCAGTAATGCACCTTTCCAGTTGGTTGCCAACCGCCAGTAAAATTGAAAGAAGAAGAAGAAGAAGAAGAAGAAGACTTCTAAATGATTGTCCAAACATTTAGGACATGTTTTTGGAGTACACTCTAGTGATATAAGCTAATTGGGGGCCAGAGCTTTTGATTTTTGTAATTGCAGCAACAGTAAAATGATAAAAGGACATCTATGCCTGTTTATTTTGGTGAGCCAATTTCCACAACACATGGAAACCACAGATCAATCTGCAATTACTGCAGTGCTCCAGTCTGTGGTTCAATAAAAGTTACCTCAAATTTTAAACTGCAACTCCAGGTAAGTTTACAGATTTGCAATCTGTCTTTTATTTTGATGACCATGGCATGTATTTGCATTGGGAACTGTGAATCAATACTTTACTTATCACTTAAAACATGAAATGTATTGCCTTATACCCTATTATCTTTTCCTAATCATGAAACTTGGCATATCATGTGAAAGAAGCAGAGAATCCAATCATCTTTGCAGTACAAATATAATTGTAGTAATATAGCCGCAAGTGGCAATTGCGGGTTCAAGTATGAATAAGCAGTACATGTGTAAATTTGTGTGTTGATATGATCTACAGTTCCTGACCTCCATCATGTGTGTACATTTCTTGCTGAGGGTTCTATACAGACCTGTATACAGGAATACTGGAGAGCAAGACCTCAAGACCTTGCATTTCAAAGTCAAAATAACAGAGGAGCGGTACATATTTTGACATAATATGTAATTACAAAGTTGTTTACAACAGAGAGCTGAGTAACATGACACAAGGTTTAGGTATAGATTGTGTAATAACATAGTTATAATGTTTTTACAGATTTTAAGTTTTTTTTTTTACTTGCTATAAGGCCCCTAAAAGCCAATCTGCACCAAAGTTTGTACAGCTCTCAAGAGTAGTTTTATATATAAATGTGTAACATATTGAGATAATATGACTAGGAGTAGTTATGATAAAAGTCCAGGGACAAGTTTGAAATAGGGGCTTCGCAAACAATTCAAGATTGCAAAATGAATATAATATTTTTAAATACACTTGTAATTGCAAAGTTGTTTTGAACACTGCATTACTTGAGGAGAAACCAGTTATTTGTTATAGCGCTGGTTTTCAAATAGGGTCAGTGGAGATCCAGGAAGCTGTGCGTGTCTAACGAAAGTGTGAACCTGAGCTTCAGGCTCTAAACATCCTCTTCAGTTATCTGAATCCAATTCACAGTGATAAAGAGGAGAAAGAACATCCAGAGAACCGTTCATATATAAGTTATATATAAACTGTACATATCTTAACTTGTAAATAATAAATACAAAAATGAACTTATTAATTAAACTTATGAGTGAAATGATAACAGAGTGATGACAATCCTTTCCCTAATACCTGGGTCACGCAAAGAGACCAGCACATTCCCTACATCCATGATAATATTTACTATGTTGCTGTGGCCGCTTTAGATCCCATCAGCAACTGATTTTGAGCTACAGCCTTTTTTTAATGAAAAGTGCCACCCAATGGTCAAATCATATGACACTTGACTGTTCGTTAGAAAGCACGAATAAACACCCACATTCCTCAAACAACCATTTCCTGGTGAAGTCTTCATGGGGAGTCATCAGGTAGGCACCTCCCTTTGTCTGTGTTTTGCTAAATTATGCCCATGAGACCTCTGGAAGGCTCAACAGTGAGGTCTGGTGTCCCAGACCCACTCCTCTCCATGTTCACCTCACAAACCTACTACTTATGTTCCACTGTACACACTATATACACCATTCGTTATTCACACAATGTCAATCCCCGGTGGCTACCTTTCCAGTCCCACTGGCACTGTTAATAGATGCTCAGTGCCATCAGTTCCATGTAGTATTTACCCATTATACTATTTCTACATATTTAGTCCCGCCTAAGTCTCACCTTTTACACGCGTCCAGAGACTTTTTTTTATCCACAACCTTTGACTAGCCCTTTCAACTATATCTGACAGTTCTTTTACAGCTGTCCTTAGCACATGGCATTTTATTCCAAATTCAATTAGCTGAGACGTTGTGTACATTTCTTACTGAGGGTTTTATACAGACCTGTACAACTCTATACAGACTGCTGCATGTCGCACTTCGTCTTCTTGTTCGTGAACAAAACTAGTGACCATGCACCTCCTCTCAGGTGACGTAGCCTTATTAAATGCTTTCCACAAATGACCCTAACCCCACCCTCCAGCTTTGTACATGCCCTATCATGTCTCTATGCTCCAGTGCGCTTTTTGCTAATTTTACTGCCTTGCAAGTATTCCAATCCCACCCTGATTTTGTGACTGGCGCTGCTGCTTTAATTATCGTGTCCTTTGACCCTAACGACAACATTTCAGGACCTTTTCCAATACGCTTGTCAGTGGCAATTGTAAAGTCCCTCTCCCAAGCCAGGCCACTCGACTTAAACATCTCGGAACACCCAGCCACTTTCTTATTGCATTATTTACCAACCTTTCCACTCTTTGCACCTCAGTATTTGGCACCTTATAAACTGTCAGTGGCCACCTTATACAAGGAAGCAAACCATACTGAAAACACCACAATTTTAATTTACCTGTCAACAAAGACTTATTAATGCTATTAATAGTTTCCAGCAATTCCTTTCTCATCTCCATAACCTGCTCTTTCTCATTCAATGCTGCACCTACCCAAACTCTTGACTGGTTTCAGGACAGGATAGTAGATATCACCTCTCCCTTCATCAAGAACCTTTTTTTGCACCAGGAAGCCTGGCAAAGAATGTGTGTATGTATGTGTGCTTGTATGTCTGTGCATTATGTGTCAATGACTTGGCGTGAGAATTTTAAATCAACAGATATAATTAATTTGGTAATGGTCAAAGGCTGAGACCCAGAGAGATATGAAATCCGCTTTTACTGCCACAATTGCTCGTGGTTGCTGTTGGTGATTGGGAGCAGAGAATACTCGTGGTCTCCTTGCTGTATGAAGTGACGTGTGTTTTCACCAATGTGGGTGTTTCGCGATAGCATATTACAGCCGGTTACCCAGATCACAGTGGTTGGTGTGGTACAGTGGAAACATCATTGGCTCCCCTGTGAGACACCTGGGTTTGCCTGTATAATATTCACCAAATATTATATAGTTTCTAGTACGACTAACACATGCAAACATCAATAACACATCACACAAACTGAAAGACTACAGACACAGAGTACAGACATTCGTATTTACCTTGTACTGGGTGTACAACTGGTGCTAGTTGTAAAGAATAATGTGAAGATTAAATTCCTGTAGGTAAATCGTACATGCATGTACATCATTGCAAGTTATCTATCAAAACTTCAAAGAAACTTAAAAGGAAACGTAACAAAACTTTACTCAACAGTAATTACTGGGTATAATCTACGGGTAACGATTCCAGATATATCGCCCAGTGGTTCTCTACTCCTAATGATTAAATAAAAGAGGAGGGAAAATTGAAAGAATCAGGAATATAATTTTAGATACCTGCTTCTTGTATTAGAAAATCTTTATGAATTTCAGTCTGTAATTAAAAGGTGGTTATTTTAGTAACCAGGAATGTTTAGACCCAGGGAATTTAATTAGTTATTAAACCATTTCTGTGTCCTTGCAGAGCCTCTCCTCTCTGTTTTCACAGATTTATCTCTGGTACAGAGACTTCCTTGGGGGTGTGTGGTGAGGACCAAGATTCTAGCCATGAACGGCTTTGTTGACTCAAAAAAAGTCTGTTGGGCCTCCTTGGTGAAGAAAGGGGGTCTCATCTAAGCACAAAGGGTCGTTAAGTCATAAAGGATACCACCT
>JAOVVF010038355.1:0-21959 GCA_028565595.1 Duopalatinus emarginatus
AAAACTCCGGGTTTTAGTGAACTCAGAGTTAACATACCCTGGGTTAGTCACTTAACCCGCTTTCTGGAATACCCCCCCTGTACAGTTAATATATATTGTGATTAAAAACATCATTGTGTAAACAGAAAGCATGACGCATTCCCGAAAGGGGATGCATCTCACTCAGTCATTGTGGGTGTGTAGAATGGGCTGGCTGGGCGGGGCCTTAACTTCAACAACCAATAGCTGTCTAGATCCCGCCCAAGTCTAAAAATAGGTCCAAAAGTTTTGCACACCAAAAACTGAAATCTGTAACCCATAAATGAGATTTTGTAATTGAGAATGCACGGATTTTGTTTTTTTTGCTGCGAAAAACTTTTTATCCTAATTTGACGCCATAGACTTGGAGCCTCATCCTCAGATTCTAGTGGGCTTGATGTCGCCCTCTTTAGGGCGAGATGCAGGCATAAGTTCAATGCTGCCATCCTCAGGGTGTTTTCAGAGTGACAGCGTTGGCCAGAAACTAAAAACAAATGAGCATTGCTGAAAAAACCCATCCGGCTCATACTCTAGTCCATCATTTGAAGCCAGTGGGGGAAAATGCATCACGAGTTTTAGATTCCCGCTACGTCCATGTTAGCGGCAGCTCACGTCTATAACGTCAGGGGTTTGTAAAGGTGTAAATAACATATTCATATACTACAGGAGTCCAGAGCATGAACATAGAGCATAATCCAACTCAGGGTCTTTAGAGTCCTAGAAAGTCCTATTGAGCCGTGACATGAAGGTTGTAATGCCAGGCTTAAATAGTCAGTTCAATTAACCCCAGGAGCATGGGTCAAGTGTGCAGAGCCTCTTGTGACCTCATCACAGTCAGGAACCCCATTTATGACAACATTGTATAATTAAAATTAAAAGTAATTAGGACACTTGCACAAACCAGAGAGAGCACAGAGACAGGTAATTGGAGTCGTTTTAGTGCACACAGTCACCATCCTACAGGTCTCGCTGATGATAGGGTACCCTATGGTCTTTTTATATAATGGCTACAGAAAACAAAGGTTGTGTAGATAGCAAGCAGGAACTCTGGCAGGGCGGACCAGGGGGTTTACTATTTACATCTACATAGTAAGAACGATTAGTCAAATAAGATCATCAAGTTCATGAAGTTACAAAATACACAGAGAATTGTTAAGTTAGGCTAATGATTTTATACACACTCCCAGGTGCCACACTCTTGTCCTGTCTCACAACTAACTTGGTCTTATAGTCCTTATCAAAGATTTGTTTTCCACTATAAGCAGTATTCTCAGCCACCCAGCTCATACCATTCTGAAGCATTCAATCATGCCAACTACCAATCTTCCCTGGAAAGACATGCCAACAGATGCACAATTGTTCATTGTTGGTCATGGATTTCAAAACATTTTGGGATGGATAAAAAACATGACCTGGCCCACTACATTATTTATATCAGAGTAATCTTAACAGTAACAACAATAACAGCTTCCAGTTTTACTGTCAGTTCATTACGTTTTTAACTTTCCCACATTTGTAATTCTTGATTACTTTTATTTATAGAATGTTCTTTACCGTTCAGTCAGGTTGTAACTAAAAAACCCAATTCCAGTTCTCAGTCCTTTTGCTTGTTGATTTTAGCATGTGATGTACTGCCATCTATTGGTAAGCTATTGGAGCATTTTAGAAACTAATTTAGAAATGTATATGACAAACATCTTATTTAGGTTAGTCTTTCTTAGGAGAAACACTAAGCACACTCATTCATGTCATTCATTCATTCATATATATATATGTGTGTGTGTGTGTGTGTGTGTGTGTCCCTATCTACATCTTTTGATACTATAAGCTGAAGTGATGTACAATAATAAATAGGTGCACATCTTCTGGGATGAGTAAAGGACAGTATGTATGAATACAGCAGTAGTTCCTTGGTATAAACCTACAGTATGCATAATGCATGATTATCCACTAAAGGGAACACTGAAGAATTGTTAGTTAGAAAGCACAGTTAGAAGTATATCCAGTAGGTGGAGCCATGTCTCCCTTTAAACTTTATGGTTCATTATGTGTGTGTACTGTGTCATTTTCTCACCAGGGCATGAAATACAAACTCCCAAGTCTGATTTTATTGCTCAGTTTTTAATGGTCACATAAAAAAAAATCTTAATTAATATATAATATCATTGATTTTTCTGTTTACAACAAATATTATTATTTTAAGTATTGTTTATTATTATTTTTAATTAACCTTACTTAGTGAACTTTTAGAATACACTCTCCGCAGTGAAGCATGGTGGTGGAAGCATCATAGTCTCTTACTAATATCCTACTTACCTTCTTGCTGGCATTAGGTGCAAAAGGTACTCCATGAATAGTCACATTTGTGCCAAAATGTATTTAATTTTTTAATAAGGGATTTTACTCCAGAAAGAGGTGTACTTATATTTAGTACTAATATTAATGAACACATGAACATGTCAGTCAACAATATTATCTCTGATAGCAACTGTTTGCACTAGAAGTAATTAAGGGCTTTCATGACAATGACAAATAACTGTATAGCCCACAAAAAAAGAAGAGTTTTCTTTCAGATTCTCATCTACAGTCTAAGTAACCAAGCAATAATTTGCAAAAAAAAAAACATTTCCTTTATTGGGTAAAGGTGCTGTCTTTAGTTTTTAATTGTTTATGAAATTAAATGCAACTTCAGTCTTTTTGTCTATCCTGTCAGAGAACTGAGTACATGTGCATGTTTTTTTGCTTTCCAGTTTGCCTAAGAGGAGATCAGTTGGAGACCAGTTGATTAATTTTTAAACTGCTGCCTCTGTCACTGAAATGTATGAAATGATGTCTGTATAAATGATTTTCCTCTTATAAAGAAACATCTAAAAATTAAACAGAGTTTAAATTTAGCTTTTCTAATGCCAACTAGTTAGACCCAGCTACTAGCTTGCTAGCTAAGCATAGCCACTTTAGCATGACATTAAATTAACTGAATTAATTTGTATGATAGGAAGGGATTTTAATTACATATTCTCTTTTAAGTTAAAGGTGAGCAAGACCCAACAGACTACTTAAAACCTATCCTAGCAGCCTCATTTAGCTAGTTAGTTACAATTCTTGCTTGGATAACTGAAAGATTCTATAGGAAAACTTAATTAAAAAAAAAATCTTTTACAGAATTGCAAATGTTTTTAGAAGTAGCCACTCAACATATTTGACTCTTAGTCTTTACTTATTTTGCTGTATCTTTTAGGTTTTGTTTTTTTTGTCTATTATATGTTCTTCATGCACTGAAGAATTTGTCTTGTTTCAATTATTAATTCAATTACAACATATTGTATGTCTTTGTTTTGAATACGTTGTTGCTGAATTGTACATTGAACTTGTTTCTCCGTGTAAACATCATACTCAAAAATTGTCATGTATCTATTGTTGGGTAAAGAAGTAAGTATGTTGCCATGTATACCCCATTCAAATAAAGGCACTTTTGTTCTAAGCATTACACTATCTTAGGTATCTGAATAAATTAAGCCTTTAAGCCTTAAGTTTGCACAATGCATTTATACTTGAAAGCAGTATTAATTTGGCTTAGTTTCATCTGAAACGGTTTATGATATAAATCTATGGCAATGATATAATGAGGTATTTTTGGCTTAACAAGTTACTATCACTTGGGGAATTTTTACTGCATTGTAGGCAACACCGATTCTGAATATTTAAAGGACTAAATTATTGAATTTATTAGCTAGGCAATGTTGTGCATATTTAATTAGAAAATTATATTAGATGTATAATTACTAATCTACTTCTGTTAGAATATCAGGGGACAGTTCTAGCCTCCCCCACTCACCCACACCCATCTCCAACTGCTCCCCAGGCACTGTGGTTTGGGGCTGCCCTGCTCCAGGCAAATGTGTTCACTGCCCACTAGTGTTCACTTGCAAATAGTTTACTTTAATAATTAATTTAATACAAAAGCCAGTTTCAATCTCAAACCTGTCTGCATGCAACATAATTACATAACGAAAATATAATAAAAAAAAAGTAAATAAAGAAACAAAAATGTATATAAATGTTATATATATATATATATATATATATATGTGTGTGTGTGTGTGTGTGTGTGTTATGTAATATATACGTGTGTTATATTGTAATTTAATTATAATGAATTAATTTTTTTAATTATCCTCACTGTTTCACTATGGCGTACATACAACTCGCCTTCTGGTGCTCGCGCCTGGTTACAGTTGCTAAACTGCGATTGGTCAAATGGCCTCAGGGGGCGGGGCATAAGACAGGGGTCAGTTTCTCATGTAGTCTACATGACGTAGAGCGGGAATCATCTGAGAGACGGAGACTGTAGGCGGATTAGACTTGGTTAGCATTAGCACCAAGGACTCGGGCACATGACAAGTCCAGTGAGTATTTTATATATATCTTTATCTTTCTTTTTTTATATTATTATTATTATTATTATTGTTTTAAATGTGAAATAAAGTCTTAGAGTCCTGACGTGTAAATTAACTGCGACCAAACAGTTTTGAACTAACTGGCGCTGTTAGAAATAGGCTGAAACCCAAACGCTTTGGTGCTCCCTGTAGAGGCGCCCTCGGTGTAGTGGGCTTGGAGGCGTATGGTAGTGCACTCTGTGTTCAGATGGAAGTCGTTTGGGATTCAGCCCTCGTATGTAAACCCGACAGGTGTTTCTAAAGCATATGGACCTTGTGTGAGGTAAAAGAAAAAGGTGTCAAGTTAAATGTTTGCTTACTGATATGTTAATATTCCTGCAGGAAATTTAAATTGTAAAATAATTTATGCAAATGATGCCTAATTAATCATTTGCATACTTAATTTGCATACCAAAAATCTTTTTAGTAAATTATGCAGTAATAATTGTTCCAAAAAGAAATTGTCTGCAGTAAGTATCTAATTAGAGGACATTATTAAAAATATGATGTATATCACAATGAAACAAACTTTTCAGAGAAATATAACTGACAGTAATTGTTCTAAAAGGGGTGGGGCTAAAGCATTAAGTTTCTATTGATGGTGGGTGGTGGGTGGAGCTTGATGTGGAGACTCAGTATATATATATATATATATATATATTCGTTTATGCACTGAAAAAATGTGGAGTTGGATTTACTTAAAAAAAAACAGCTAGTAAATTTAACAGAGTATATATTCGAGTATAGGTTACTCCTTCTTCAGTAAATGTTACTTTGCGACACCTTTAATCAATTAGATTTTAATCACTGTATCTTAGTAGATTTCAGTTAAACAATGTAGCACCATATTATACCATGATGTTTAATATTTACATCCTAGTTGTAGCCGTAATTTAGAAATCCGTTAGTAATGCTTACCTGCCAAATATCTTATTTATTATGTGCTGTGCTAAAGCTGTGCTACTCTGTGAGCATGTTTGTGCGGCATGTCTCTGAAAATAAATAACATTTAGAGAAAATTTCATAATGTTCATCTCAAGTAAAACTAGATTACAAGATAAAAAAAAGTCAAGAAAAAGTATGTCCAACTTTCAAGTGACAGCTTGTGGTGAGAAAGGTAGAAAACAAATCATGTAGGCGACCTTTTACCTCGAGTTTTTGTTTTTGCTTCTTATCAGTAGAAAAAGTGAAAAGACGTTGTAAATTTTACATTGCCATTTAGACTCTAATTTGCAAACGTATTTGATGACAAACAATTACAAAGAAACACCAAGTAGCGCACAGAATTTTATATGAAATTCTATAAAATTATAGAATTTATAAATTATATAAAAGTAGCAAGACTGTAATAGATTATTCTTGTCAATATGACTTTAATAATCTTCATTCTATTTATAAAGTCAAAATTTTTCCAGTGTATATGCTTTAACTGAAGACATGTCTGACAAATGGTTGACATGACCAGTGAAACGTGTTCATTATTTCCATAGGTGGTATGGAAATCAACAGGCTGTGGTCTGGAGTGTCCGTCTGTGGGTCTGGTTAAAAAGCACATGAAGCCTGATCATTGATAACACCGGCCTAAAAGTATGGATATGAGTTATTCTGCAAGACCTCCAACAGGGTATGGGAATGCGTTACTAATTTTAATATGCAACACACACACACTCACATTTCGTGTTTGGTGTTCAGCTTTGGCTTTGAGTAAGAAAACACAAGTCTATTTGAGATGAGCTCAGTTTTATTTGTTTGAAACAACTGGCATTGTCACCAAGCAGATTTACAGATCACCAGTGAGCAAGTCAGTGGCAATGGAAAACTCCCTGAGACAACATGAGGAAGAAACATAAACCGGAGCCAGACTCAAAATGGAGTGGTGAGGCCAGAGAGTGAGATTATAACTCATAAAGGCATTAAACAATAATATTGAGCACTGTTTACAGGATGTACAGGTTCTGAATAGAGTCTGGGACGAGCACAGGACAGAAGTTGTGATTACAGCAGCAGATACACGTCTAGATTATCCAGAAGTCTCCATGGGTCTAGGAAAGTGTGTGAGGATTATGTCATGCAGTTTGCATGATGCTAATCTGTGGTCTTATTCTTCCATTACTTGTTCGCCGCAGCCTGAACACACCCCAGTGTCTAGTCTGTGAATAAATGTGTAGCCTAGTTTGTCTGGCTTTCTTTTTCTTGCTTCATCTTTTGACCCAATTATATGACACAAAACACCTGGTTTTGAAGTGGCCAGTTTGAAGATAAGCCTTAAAAAGCTTAGCGTGTTTGCTAGTATTATGTGTAAGGAGCTCAACAGGTGAGATCAGGTTATTAGTTTGAGTATTATATTACATATTTATATTTACAGCATTTAGCAGACGCTCTTATCCAGAGGTACTCAGAATTCAAGAAGCCAGGATACTGCCAGAAATAAGCCATAAAATATCAAAAAAAGAGTCCAAAAACCTAAAACACAACGTGTAAAGAGAACAAGACGGTGAATACAATACTTATAACTACAATAGTCCCTGCTCGAATGGGTGCTGTCGAAACAGTTGTGTCTTCAGTCAGCATTTAAAGACAGCTAGTGATTCTGCTGTACGGACACCCAGGGGGAGTTCATTCCACTATATTGTGCCAGGACAGAGAATCGTTTTTTTGAGTTATTTGGTCAGATGGTGTTGGCTAATTTTCTATAACAGCAGCTCTGACAGTAGTTCTGGCTACGAGGAAAATCTCAGGATTATATGAAATTTTGTTCTACCATGTCATTTTTGAAAGGAGTCTCCAGTGCCAGCACAGTTAGGTAATGTTAAAGTGAGGAGTTTACGCTTTTTGTGTTCTTCACAAGATGTGTTTTTTTTACTTCCAGATTGATAAAAGAAAGGTAGGTGATAGAACGGATGTTCATAGATGTGATAATACAAACGATAACTAACTTACTGTAGCTATAAAGGATAAATGTAATAAATAAGTGGATGATGTTGGGAAATTGCTGATGTCTACAAAGAATATAACCCTTCTCAATGGAATTGTGGATTAATGGAAAATAATCAACTTTGAGATTTTAACAGTGACTTAATGATTACTATAATTTTACTATAATAACACAATGCTTTTTGGCGTGACTGTAAGTGCGGAGGTGAGTTTGCGTAATCCTTACCTCTTTTACTTTCTCCGTAATATTTACCACTTTAGATATCCAGCACTCTAATGGGGAGTGGTTGAACAGAAGACTAACCAGTATATAAAAATAAGTGACTTCAACTGGAGTCGTGGCCATGGGGTCTGCAATTCAGATATCGAAGAAAAAAAAAACCAATACTATATCCATGACATTCACTGTTACCTTTTTCTAGGTGTGTAGAATGAGTGTATTACCATTTGGCCTGCTGCCAATGTTTAACATGACAACAGCCCTCTTTGTGCCCCTCACTCTTGGCCCCCAGTGCTTTTATGTAATCAGACCCCATTCCATAGCTCATTGGGTTTATTTAAAGCCTGCAGTTGGTGAACGCTCTCACATCAACGTTCACTCTGGATCAAAGTGTGTCATGTTCATATATTTACCAAAGAAGTTTAATGTGAAAAATGGTTTAGTGCTACTTTTGTATGCCAGTAAAAATAATTTATCATTTTTTAATGTAAGGAAATAAAAATGATAGTATTTTGTAGTTGTATAACTATGAAGACACAGTACGTACATCTGGATGACAAGGGCCAAATTATTATGGTTAGACGACTGGGTCAGATCATCTCCAGATCATCTCCAAACCAGCAGGTCATGTGGGATGATCCCAGCATATAGTGGTTATTATCTACCAGAATTTGTACAAGGAAAGACAACTGGTGGCCCAGGGTGTGCAAGCCTCACTGATGCAGATGGGGAGTGAAAGCTAGTCTGTCTGATCCAATGCAACAGAAGGAAAGGTAGCGAATATCTTGATGCCAGATACCACCAAACACTTTCAGAGGTCTTGTAGAGTCAATGACTTGATGGGTCAGGGCTGTTTTGGTGGCTGTTTTCTATTTGCTGTGGGGGTTTGTGTTCATTCAGCTACAAAAGCGTTAATGAGATCAGACACTGATGTTGGGTGAGGAGGCCAAGATCGAAATCTGTGTTTTAGTTCATCCCAAAGGTGTTCAGTCAGCTTAAGATCATCTATTGCTTGGCAAACCATGTCATCTTGGAGATTACTTTGTTTATAAGGGCTATTTGAGAAAGAACCACATAGAGTATGGGTGTGATGGTCAGGGAATAATACAATGAATGTTAGCTTGTGATATGGACAATAAGCAATGAGTTAAACTGCTTGGGAATTATAGGAGGTAGGGGTTAAACCTGGGCTGGGAAATATCATCCGCTTTTTCCATCTCATTCTAAGCTTTGTACTTTGTTCTTTCCATTCCATCCTTTTACCCGCTTTGTTCCATTTTTTTCATTCTTTCTATTATTTGCCTTTACCATTATTTGTTTTGTCTCGTTCTTTGACTCTTGTTCTGCTTCTGTACATTTTGTTCCATTCTTTTCAGTTGTTTTTTTTTTTCATTCTTTTAACTCTGTTCTTTTTTTTGTTGTTGCTTTCTTTCAGCTCTGTTACAGTTTTTTTTTTTATTTAAACACCCACTAGACCACTGGCACTATATTACAGTTTGTAGTAGATTTAATGTGAAATCGAAAATAAAATGTGACCCCTGTATCATATTATTATTTTGACCATATCGGGCTTAAACATTAGGTTTAAATCCGTTTGAACGAAGAAGTCGAAAGCAATTTGGCCCTGAATTGACTGCAGAAAGTGAACTAATATGTGTATCATAAGGTTGTGTAGGTGTGAGGCACAAACTGAGCTAAAGGACAGAGCTGTAGCCATGTGGCCTTGGTAAAGATGTGTTTACCTTTCCTTTCATTGCATTTCCTGCCAACTAATAATAGAGTTCTAAAGGTTTCAGCCCTACACACCCTTTGGACAACATTAGTAATTTGTTTTTCATCATGTGGAGGGAGAAACAAAGCAAATAGCGAACGATCCACCCAAAGGTATGAAAGCTCCCTAAATCAACAGTAATTAGAATTTTGCTTGTGTAATAAGACGTTGCTTACTTAGCCTAGTAGAACTAAATGCCAGCTTCGCTAACTAATGGACCAATTTTAGCCGAGTTTTTGTTATTAAAATGATGTAATTTTTGTTGTTGGGGGATGTTACGAAGTCCTCATATAAAGATTTACCGCATTTACATTATATAGCTGTATATTGCAATTGTGCCACTGCCTGGTTTGGGTTGTTTAAGTAAATACTTTAACATTTAACAGATCAGCAGTATGCTTGGTTTGGACTCAATGTGTCTGAGTCTTTGTGGCCTTTATATCACCCAGTCTGCAGCTAGTTTGCACTTGATGTGTACTTGAATGATCTGACTTGGGTTTCACTATTCAGAGACCTCTTTTACCACTCTTGTTAAATTGAGGAACTTATAAAACTGCGCTTTTATAAACCTTTATTTAAAGGTGATGAATGCTTCTGTTTGTAACTTGGTGACCAGCTCTTGAAATTATAGCCTGCTGTTTGAGGATACCTCTTTAAACTGCATATAGCTCAAGGATGAGGTCTAAGTATAAAAAAAAGACAGCATCTGACCTCTAATTCTTGTCCAAGGCAACAAAAAAAGAGTCTTGCTTAGTCTCCTGCTGTAGTTGTCTCCAGATTGCAAACAGTATGCTTGTGGTAGGGGAGTAATAATGTCTGAGTGATGGTACAGTAGCCGAAACAGTTACACTCTTGATGTTGATATAGATGATAGTGATTTAAAAAGTAAGAGCAATTATGAAAACCTGTTACGCTTACTTTTAATACTATTTCTACAAATGCTACATTTTCTGCTACCATTGGTAGACTGTGGGTTTTATGTTTCGTTTTTCATTTTGTAGAACACATTTTTACCATTACATGATTTCTAAACAAATACTAAGAAAAAATTTAAATCAAGTGTAGGTTGTTTTAAGCAGCTTCCTACATAATTTTAATTGATAACTATTAATCTTAGCGATTTACGAACAACTTCAAGAAGGACATAACTTTACTCCTAAAGTTTTTTTTGCGATTGTTTCCCAAAACTCTTCTTTTTCTCCAAATTTCTGAACAAGTCTTAAGTCATTCTTTATTATCTGTTAGTGTTAGTGACTGATATAGTGTGAACACTAGACTAGGATTTATACTATATTACTATATATAATACTATTATTCAAGCCAGACGTGTACACGATGCAGTTATGTTTTACAAAAATAAATATGACAATTCATGAACTGTCATTTAAGCCCTGTGCAAAAGTCTTAGGCAGCCGCCCCTTATTTTAGTACAAATTCTGTTATATATATTTATTTTTAGTACTGCGTCATTGAGTCAGTACAAAAACATTTTAGATTTAATTTACCAATAATAATTATAATAATAATGATGATGATGATGATAATAATAATAATAATAATAATAATAAATATTATTATAATAATAATACTAAAAAATATAATAATAATAATAATAATTATTATTATTATTATTATATATCTGTATATATCTTATTATTATATATCTTAATGAAAAAAGAAGTAAGTGTAACTGTCAAACCTCATAAAACACCCGTGACAGATTCTCCAAGACACTCAGTAAAACTAACCATCTAATTTCCCTTATAAAACTATAAACTGTATCTATGGCAATTAAAAAAAAAAAGAGCAAATGGTCATCACATATAATACTGACGTTCCTTAGGATAAATCTTTAAATTAAACGGCATGTTTTGGGTGAACAGAAGTGCCCCAAGGAACGTAAACTAATCCTGTTCTCAGGTTGCTAGCATAGCATAGCTCTCATATGACATAAGCAAACCCAGAGCAAGATGATGTACACAGGACAAATGATTACACAGGCCTCAGAAATGGCCCAATTTGATTGGCTTATGTGTATGACAATGATGATAAACATTTCTAGCTTCGTTTACACTACTACGAACCGGCTGTGAGGTTATAAATATAAATTATATAAATAATAAAGAGCTATATAAATTTAACAGCAAACTAAAATATTATTGATGAATGCATTTTGATGTCTTGGAAGTTGTTAGGGCTTCAGAGAAGGCTGTGACAGTCAGTCCCTGATTGCTACTATTAATACCGTTACTACTATTTCTATTGCTACTATTACAGTATAACTATTACTGCTGCTACTTACTAATTCTACTTACATATTTACTACCACCACTGTACTCATTTTTCTACTACAAATGAGTTTTTTTTTTTTTTTTTTTTTTTTTACAAATTATACTGTTACTATAATTCGACTTTGCTACAATTACTATTTGTACTACTAACTCTTCCTCTACAACAATTGCTTCTATTACGATTGCTACTACTGAATGATTCTGCCTCTACTATTGTAATAACTATTACTTTACTAATTACTGCTTCTACTGTTATTACTACTACTGCTATAATCACAGTACTATAATTACTACTACTAGTACAAATTCTGTTTTTAGTACTTTTAGTATTGATACTATAACAATAATACTACTACCACTGCTTTTGCAGTCTGAAAACAAACAGTTCCTCAAACAAATAATTGAACACACCAGCTGTACATGGCATCTGGTGCCAGGGAATTTTCCAAAGCAGTAAACCTTTGAGAAAAACTGTAGGATTTGAGTTGGCATAATATGAACAAGCTCCCTCAGACCTTGTTTACTTGAGCTTTAGTCAGTGTCTGGTTCGCGTTCGCTACTTACTGTCCCTCTTAACTTTCCTAGTTTTTCCTGCTGCACATCAGTCGTGTCGTGGCACTTAATCAGAGAGTTTTTTAACCTAAATATATGCATATAGAGGCATGTTTTGAAATGCAAGCGTTTCAGTGGTTTTGCCAGTTTCAGCACATTCAGCAAATTGCAGGGCTGCACCATATCCACAAATTGTCACGTTGAGTTGGTGTCACGCCATGTTGTCAAGTTGATTATATTTTAACATTGTGGGTGACTAAAGTTGTTTTGACTAAAATACGTTGCTGTAATTTAATGTGTACCTTTTACATAAAACAGGTTTTTCCAATTTCATGTAGCTTCGAGCTTGTTTATTTGAAAACTTAAAAAGAAAATGCCTCATAAGATGCTAAGAACATACAAGGTTTATCAGGAATACTGTTAAGAATTACTAAAAAATATACTGAAATATAAACTAGCTTGGGTTAATGCAAAATCGATTTATTATTTCTTTTTTTTCTTTAGGTTTATGTTAATGTGTTGCTAAATTACTGTGGTGTCTCACTTTTGTTTGCTATCCTTTGGTTGGTGGGTCCTGGACCTGTGTTGTCATTCATAAGCACTTAACTTTATCTGAATGTGCTTTGATATGCTTGTGTCCTACTATATGAAGGTTTGTCTGTTGTCCAGCAACGAGAGCTTAAAATAGAGCTTCCACTGTCCCACTGTCATTAAACACCCCCCCCCCCCCTCTCTGTCTGTCTCTGTCTCTCTCTGTCTCTCAGTCTCTGTCTCTCTCTGTCCCTCTCTCTCTCTCTGTCTCTTTCTCTCTCTCTTTCTCGGTCTCACGCTGTCTCTCAGTCTCTGTCCCTCTCTCTCTATCTCTCTCTCTCTGTCTCTGTCTTTGTCTCTCTCTCTCTCTCTCTCACTCTCTCTCTGTCTCTGTCTTTCTCTCTCTCTCTCTCTCTCTCTCTCTCTCTCTCTTTCTCTCTCTCTCTCTGTCTGTGTGTGTGTGTCTTATCTATACACACAAACACCTCCCACATTAGAAACCCTTGTACTGTCCACTTAGCTCTTGAGAATTCAAATAAATGAAGTGTTTTAGATTGCTGGAGCATATCATTTGATATGGGTGTGTTACCAACCAGCAGAAAGTTATAACATCAGTCTGATGTGACACACTGTTGATAGTATCCCAAAACATAATTTTCATACATGTTTTAAAGTCACTTGAAAAAAATAATAGATCATAAAGAATAATTAGAATATTTTGTATTTAAATTTTTTTGTATTGAATGTTAGATGGTGTTGATAGGAGAGAGGAGATTTTCTCGCCTATTATGGAAGGAGTCTTCAGTGTCAGCACTATGCCAGACCTGCCAACATGTACGCATTTGTACGATTACTGGACGCTTGTACGATTCTATGTTCTATAGTACTGCATTTCAGTCAAATTGTCACCAGGTTGTCACAGAAGTTGATTCCGCTGCTGAGCCACAGAGATCTGCACATAAGCGGAGTGCTTTCAGCCAATCAGAGAGCGGGATAAAGTTGCGCCCTTCAACAAAAAGAGCCAATCGGCTTGCTGCATTTGTCAAAAGTGGAGGGGGGGTCAACGTGTTTGTGACAAACAAACCCTCCCCATCACTGTGGAGTTGCGTACTGGCGCAGTAGCCATAACAGGCTAATCAGACAAAAAAAATCAGATAACCCGCCCACTTTGGCCTGTGGAGCCAATAACATTGAAAAGGTAAAACTAAGATGTTAAGTTGCTCAATATTAACCCGACAGTGTTATTAACCACACGTCAAGTTTATAAGATTCATCTGTTCAATATGTGTGTTTCATTCTTACAATTACAAAACCGTAGGCTGGCATTTTATTTTTTTATTTCTTTATGTACAAATAATGTCTTAAAATCTCAGGTAGACTGTAACATTGTTGTCAAGCTGTTATGATAATAAAATTGATTTGGAAGTATTATGCTTGTTTCCGTAATGTAAACGGTGGACGGTGGGACAGTGGTGCTGGTGGTTGTACGCATAAAATTCTTTCAAGGTTGGCAGGTCTGCTATGTATTTGTAGGAAATTAAACTTGTTGACTAAAAGTGTTCACGACTCGTAACTTTTCAAGCTGAGCGGCTTCGACAACAGCATGGCAACAGCCTTACTGTTGAGTCACATGTGGTATAAATATTCCCGCACATCCAAATACAAGGTGAGGCTTCCTCAGCTAGATAGAAATATAGACATGCAGGACTGCAGCCATCCTTACCTCATAAAATATGGTTCATTTGATTTTTGCTTGCACACAGAGGAACGTGACCTCTGTGTTTAACCCGTCCGCGCAGTGAAACACACACACACACCAGTGAACACTAGAGGCCAGTGAACACACTTGCTTGGGGCAGGGGGCAGCCGCAAACCACAGGTTCTACGTTGTTTAATAGGTGCACATGACATTAAGTATAACTGGATATACAGTTTATACAGGTATAACTAAACACTGTTGATTTTTTTCAGTGTTTTATTCCTTAGACATAACACAGTAAACCTTGAAAGTCAAAACTCAATGTCAAAATCTACAGGAAATCCAAAGGATTCAAGAACCTGATCATAAACTTTAATGTATCAGATGCATTTAATCCCAGCCATTCTTGTACTTGTCTTCTATCATTTATATAAACGACACAAGAGCGAGTTTCTAGCAGCTGAACAAGTGGGCCGCTTGGGTGATTATTCACAACCGTTGTAAATATTTTAAGTCCATGTGCTGACCTGCGTCATATGGCCTGTTATGAGCGTCTATTTTGGGAAACCGCAGCCAGGCACATTAATAGGTAGGCCTGGTGTTAGTTTCTGTAGCATAGAGAAGTAAATACACCTTCCTGGATCTAATCATAATTATTTCTGGTCATCCCCCCTGCAGACTTCACACACTGAAGGTGTGTGTTTCACCTGTTTACATGCATAACACCTCTTTTGTGTTATTGTTCAACTGGAAACGATTATAGGAAACGATTATAGCCTTACTGATGAACCAGCGTGCTTAGTGTCACGTCTCTGTCACTTCCTGGCAACAAAACGTTTTGAGAGATGCCGGCTGCAGAAATGTAATTCGATGGAAAGTAATCAACGTTTAATGAAAGAAGTTCCCACCGCAAATGTATAGTATTATTCCCACAGTATTATAGGTGTGTGATTATTCTTCTTATTCTTTGTTGGGTAACTCACCAGTTAGTTTGCTGCTATTAGTGAACTGTTGAAGGGCAAATCTTTGGCTGTACTCTGAGGTAATATTCTGTATTATTATAAAAAGTTACTGTATAAATTGTGATTAAAACACACGACTTTTACATGACTGACATGATGACCGATGTGTTTGACAGTACAGAAACAAGTCACTGAATTGGTTACAACTTGCTTTTATCTGTCAAAATAAAGCATGTAACAGTCTCATGTAGACTCATCCTGTAAGACTTTTTCGAGGAATGAACCCATGTCCCCAATGACGACCTTAAGAAACGTTTCACAAGTTGTCTTTCAAGAAAGCCATACATTGCTGAACCTCAAATAGCTATCCACAATATGCACTAAAAGCATCAGGTAGCTATTAAGGGTGCGGATCTCTCAGTGTCTGGCGATTTGATTTGATTCCAATTTTTGGGGTCACGATTCGATTCAGAATCGATTTTCAATTCAGGAACGATTTTTCTTCACATGGTCTATAAATTTTGTTTAAATTATGTCATTGACAAGATGAAACGACAACGTAAACAAATGGAACATTGGTTTAAAACGATACTTTTAGGTTCCTTGTTATATAAAATCTTTTTGCATCATTTTATATTTATACCAAAAATAGGACTGTGATAAAATTCTGTAAATGAAATGACCAGTATTAAGTTCACTTAGCTGTCTTGGTTTTTCTTAAATAAAAAAAATCTGTCAGTGAACAAAGAACTCAAAATATATGAATATTAAAATAAACACAGACTTCAGTCTACCACAGTGCATTAAACCTTTAACTGAAAATAAAACCCAGACATAGTGCATTGTTGATATTTTGTATCATTTTGTCTGAATGACTCCATGCTGGCGGCCTCCATTCAGACAAACAGAGCTGATAACTAGCTGCTTGTACGGTGGCCTAGATGGCCTTCTTGTACGGTGGCCGAATGGACACGTGATATGATATGCAATCTGCTCAGGAGTTGGAACAGCAAAAAAAAATAAAACGTGAAATCAATTTTTTTAATCGATTCAGAATGGCCAGGACTAGGGATCACGATTTGGAGGATACACCATAAGTAGACAAATGACACAAAAGGTCAGATGAGAGACTTGTAAATAACTTCTGTTCTACTTATTTGTTCTGTGACATTTTTTAAACCATCCAAGAGACGTCACATTATGCATCGTTTAACCCTGATAGCTATGATAGATACTGGTTTGAGCCTCTATTTAATATCACAACCAGCCAACACTGATACAAGTCACTGATTAAGTCCAGATGCAACAAATAAAGCCACCAATGTTCAAGTTCAGAAACCAATCATTAATTAGAATCTTGTATGAATGTGATGTCATTGCGCATCTCACTCAGAGCATCATCAGGAGGATAACCTTAACACAGCTAACCGCTTGCCTCCAAAAAGCAAATACATTACTTTAATTTCCCTGAACAATAACATAGCGGGTGTTAATAAAGTGTGAAGTGCGTGAACGCACTCACAACTCCGAGGTGTGAAAGTCTGCATTCAGAGCGAGGAGGAGTAATTACCATTGTGCAGCTCTCAACTCAGCTGCTCAGGGACTATGGAACAGGCTAATTGTTATTTCCTGCTGCTTGCTCTCAGTCTTCTGTCTCACCCCCTCCGGCCAAAATCCTCTGGGTCCTGCTTTCCCCTGGCCCTGGCCTCTGATTGTGCTGTTTGTCCCGCGTGGCTCACTTCTGCCCTGTACACCTGTCTTAAAGGGGTACCAAAGCATTTTGGTTGAACTGTGTTCCTTAAAAAGATGTGTGACAGACGAGCAGTGTGATGTGTAACACACTTGCCTGAAGCAGGGGGCAGCCCCAAACCACAGAACCCCAGGGAGCAGTTGGGGGAGTTAGGTGCCTTGCTCAAGGGCACCTCAGTTGTGTCTTGCCCTATACAGGGATTGAACCCAGGACCTTCTGATCACAAGACCGGTTCCTTAACCAGTAGGCCACATGTTTGGATGTTACATTTATTCAGTTTGGTAGGAAGGGGTTGCTGGCATGAGTGCTGGTCACATGGCTTTAGAGGAAGAAGGTATGAGTCAGCATGGTTGTGTAAAAAAAACTAAAACTGTTTTTCGTTGTGGCTGTTTCATTGACTTGCGTAGAATTCTCAAACGCCACCTTTTGATTCCACCAAATAACAGAGATCTGGACGATCAGTAATTACAGTCAGTGCAGAACAGCGTTCAAACTGCTCTGGGAGAAACTATAGCATCTTCTTATATATATAATATAAGTTACCTGGTGAAGCCCTTTTATTTAAAACTACATAAGAAACAATGAGTTCTTATGAGTAAATATTTACTAATGAGTAAATATTTTTAGTACCGAAAAATGTACATAAGTTAAAAATAAGGTTTCAATGACTGCCTAAGGTTTTTTGTTTTAAAATTGGGAACTGACTAAAGGTGAAATAAAGCCAGCAGAATTGTTTAAGTAGTTATGGTTTCAGTATTTAGGTTACAAAAATACAGCTCCCCCAGTTGACTGTCATAATGTAATCACACTGGATTGAAAGGTTGTGAAAAGGCTAAATATTTGCTAGTATATGTAACCTGCTATATGATCCAAGTCTGCGAAGCTGGGAAACCTTTTCACTTACTAGGTCTAAGTAATATTAGTATGAATACATGTAATAAATAAGCAACACTAATAAAGATTTATTGGCTTGGACTTTAGGACTTGGACTCCATCAATCGTTCCTTCATTGACCTTCAACAACAGGAGACAAAAAAAAACTCTGCTTCTTAATGAAGCATGGTAAGCATGTTCTAAAAAGCTCGCCAGACCACATCAAACAAAACCACATCAACTGCTTGCCAATTATTCCTAAACACAGCGCAAACAATCACGGTGAAAATGAAAACGCCACGTCTGGGGATGAGGATCATGTAAATATTGCCGTTTCTTTGAAACCGCTTTCCATTCAAAGGAGCAGATAGTGCCGACATAAGCATTAATTTCCCATTCGAAGATGGAACGAGAAGCCATGACCGAAGGATAAATGCCAACAACAAGCTAAGACGGATTCAAAGCCACTTTTTTTTTTGGTGAGATCCTATGTTCAATGACAAATCGGAGGAATCGGCTTGCTGAAATGAAGCTCTTCTTTTGGGATATTTAGAGCCAACGTTTCCAGAATGCACCACCCATCGTGACATTGAGTCACCAGCAGAAGTTAGTCATTGACGGACAGTTATTATACGTCCAAGTTTTCTAAGAAGTTTGTGTTCCAGGCTGATAGGAGTGGAACCAGTTGTGGACTTCAGCTCAGGTAGGTTTGTGGTTGCTCAGAAACCTTTCTACTTATCGAGGTTGTAAGATAGAATGAACAAGTCTTCACTGAAGGCCACTGGACCTCCAATTGGCTGGATGTTATTTAAAAGAAAGAAGAAGCCTTTATTTGTCACGTATATATTGCGGCACAATCAAATTCTTTTTTGGTTAGGAAGTGGTGTATACAGCACCACTTAAGCAGAGCAGGTTAAGAGCCTTGCTCAAGGGCTCAACAGCCGCATTAGGGCAATGCCGGGGCCTGAACTCCCGAACAAGAGCTTTAACCAGTAAGCCACTACGCACTATTTTCTTGCACCGTTCTGTATAAATGCAGGAGATCGGCACCAATAACCAACAATTTCACAGAGGTCACATTTTTCCGCGTTGTGATGATTGACGTAAATGTTACCCGAAGCTCTTGACGTAGATCAATCTAGTACGTGTACTACTACCGATCTAGGACAGCGCACAACTGATGATGATGATAAGGTGCGATGGGGTCAAATGTGATCACAAGTTCATTTAATATTAAAACGTTTCCCTAAGAGAACATGCGCAGGTAAATAAATATTTTAAACGCGTAATCTAGATAATATCACGAACTGATATGATATGAGCACATGCTTGAGTGCTGTATCGTATTTGACTTGACGTGTCATTCTTATTAAGTTTGCCCAGGCAAACCCATAATCATTGTTGGACGCTACTGGAATATTTTCACATGGTCCACGGCTCTTGGAAACAGATTGCCATTTGGGGGGAAATTCATGAATCCATCTCTGAAGGCGACCGCTTTGCCACATGTGGCTGGCGTAAAGAGAGGAGACAAGAGCTCTCTAAATCTTTTGAACTCGCTCTCCTCCTCCTTATGGTGAGTAATTGGTCCCAGGACACCGCTGTGTGTTTGTACCTCGTGCTTTCCATCTCCCTGGAGAAGCCTCTATGTTTGTTCCATCAGCTGCAGAACCTTAAAGGCCACTAAAGCGCTGCATTGTGGGCGAAGGCAAGTGGACGTGAGGAGCATCCAGGAGTATCCTAGCATGAGCGTTTAACTAAACAGACACCAGCGACAGCACTGCCACGTTCATTTTTGACCATTGAGCATACCAATGGGTTGTACCCCATGACCTGACACACACACACACACACACACACACACACACACAAAGAGTCTACACAAGGGAATAGGAAGAAACAAAGTTATGTTAAAATGTCTGCTTTTACTAAGATGGAGCAGTTCTGAATAAATGGATGCATGCAACATCTGGCTCGGTTCTCTCCAGTGACACATGACACATAGAAATTAATTTCAAGATCATTGGATAATGCCTCCAAGGACAGCGCTTCCTACTACTCGGTCTCTGAAACTACGTCAGACGTTCCCTGGTGAGCTCGCTAATGAATTATCCCTAACAATCGCAGGTTTGTTTAATTAAATAAAAAAAGTTGCTTTACGCAGACCAAAGTCTAGTTTTCTAATCACATATTGGGTTGAATTTGTAAGGCGAGACAAACCCAGGTTAATTAAAGGTAGCCAAAGGTGGGGAATATCTGAGATCTCCTGTCAGCTGGTTCCAGTTACCTGAGATAGGTTTGTATTCCTCGAGTATTCTGGTCCTAAGCAATAGAGTGGTTTTAATAAACATTTTGGAAGTGGAACAACTTAAAAATCAGTTCTGTTACTAACTGGTAGCCAGGGATCTTGTGTATCTATACTACTGTAACAACAAAACTAGCTTGGCCAGAATACTAGCTGCTGCATAAGTACATAATAACTACCAGTACCTAGTGAATATAGGCCTGTCACTCAGTCATTTATCCAGCCAGTCATTGGGTCAGTAATTCTGTGACTCTGTCTGTCACTCATTCATGCATTCAGCCTGTCAGTGGGTCAGTAATTCCATGACTCTTTCTGTCACTGATTCGTTTATTTAGCCAGTCAGTCATTCATTCAGGATGTCAGTGGGTCAGTAATTCTGTGACTCCGTCTGTCACTCATTCTTTTATTCACCCTGTCAGTGAGTCAGTAATTTTGTGACTCCGTCTGTCACTTACTCATTCATTCAGCCTGTCAGTCATTCATTCAGCCAGTCAGTGGGTCAGTAATTCAGTCACTCAGTCTGGCAATCACTCTGTCACTCAGTAATTCATTCAGCAAGTCATGTCATATATATTTAGCCCGTCAAGTCAGTAATACAGTCACTCAGTCTGTCACTTAGTCATTCATTCAGCCAGTCAGTGATTGATTCAGCCGGTCAGTAGGTCATTACCTCAGTCATTTAGTCTATTAGTCAGTCATTCATTCAGCTACTCAGGTCAGTAATTCAGTCACTCAGTCTGTCAATCATTCTGTCACTCAGTAATTCATTCAGGAAGTCAGTCATTTATTCAGCCATTCAGGTCAGTAACTCAGTCACTCAGTAATTCATTCAGCCAGTCAGTAGGTCAGTGCTAGTCAGGAAGTCAGCAAAATAAGCCAGCCAGTATGTTATTTAGCAAGTAATTGTCAGTCAAGTCAGTGAGAAATTGAAATTCATTCAACCAGGCAGTAATTGTCATTCAGTCAGTAATTCAGCTAGTCATTGCATCACTTGTTTAGTCAGCTAGCAATTGTCAGTAAGTCAGTCAATAATTCCATTATTTATTCATTCACCGTCAGTCCTTCCCGTCTCTGCTCCCAGTGTATCAGTGTATTGCACTTGTGTTGTTTTCTGCTGGATTCAAGTTATGAGTTGATTTACAGGTCCATAATAAATCTTTTGTGTGTGTGTGTGTGTGTGTGTGTGTGTGTGTGTGTGTGTTCATGCAGAAAAAACAGATGATAAGAGATGTTGGGAACTTGTTTGGCTTATTTTTAGTCAACAAGTTTATGTTTGCTTTCACGCTGAAACTTCACGCTAAGTTCGGATCTGACATCATGACAGACTTCATCTAAAGGCCACAACAACCACATATTAAGGATGTTAATCATACAGATAGTTGAGTGTAATATAATTTAAATACACCTAAAACACAAACACTACATGTGAAGTCAAGTGAGGGTCATTTGCGAAGTAAGGTAAACAATTCATTGACCACTGTGCTTGCACATAAAGAGGAATTTTGACCTCTATTTAACCCATGCATGCCATGAAATGAAACAGCAACCCTGAGTCCTAATTCTGATGAGCTACACCTGCTACAGATGAGGCACCAGGAGATACCAGCAACCCTGAGT
>JAOVVF010038365.1:9379-21958 GCA_028565595.1 Duopalatinus emarginatus
GTGACTGACTCAGATTCAGTTCAGTGTGACTGACTCAGATTCAGTTCAGAGTGACTGACTCAGATTCAGTTCAGAGTGACTGACTCAGATTCACTTTATGGTAGCTCCGTTTTCACACAGAATTGAATCACTCCATAGAAAATGAATAAGTTAAATCGGACAGAATCGGTTCTGTAAAATGAATCTTGTTCCTGTTAAACCGGAATAAAATTTAAAACAATGTAGGCCCGCAATTCAGGTAGCGTGACTTTTTAAGGCTTTACATTTTTAAGGATTTTGACGAGCCTTTATTTATGAGCAAAAAAAACATTCACATATTACCTTTAACTAACCCTAATTAACCCTAACTACAGTCCAATTATTTCTAATGTTGATGAGTAAGACGTATTACATAAACTATACCACAGAAAAACCAAGTCGTCTGTTGGACAACTATCCAGAATCTGCAAAGCGCGCTCGGGCCGGTACTTCATGTTAGCTGGGATGCAGCCTTCATAATACAAAATCACGTGTCAAGCAACAGTGACAGATTAAAAAAATTACTTCACACAAAGAACATTCATTTAACATGGCTGAGGGCATAAAAACAAAGGAATAAGGTTTTACAGTAAAATAAAGCTGAACAGTGTGAGATGGCAGTGGGAGTGACGTTACGTCCTCCAGTGTCGAGCTGCCTGCACCGTTACTATGAACCACCTGACTGATAACTTCACTTGCATGCGGTTGTAGTAGGCAACCCGGAAAATCTGGAGTGGACTTTCAGTGGTATTTGCATTCTCCTATCGATCATGTGGAATGGATTCAGTTGCACAGAAAGTTAATATGAAACGGAGCTCATGTTACGTTGCATAAGAGTTGCTGTTGAAATCAGTACAGCATATTCCCCGTGAAGCTTTGACTAACAGTTTGTAAGTCGTGAATTTTCAACTGTCATAATGTCCGAATATACATGCGAGTCTCTCGAAAAGACGCTGGAAACACATATACCACAAGCGGAACTTAAAGAGATTAAACGCATTTTATATGGAAAAGAACTAAGGTAAGTGTACAGCCTTCTGGTGATTTTAAGAAAGATTGCCATACCAAAATCTTCCCCAATTTTCTGCCAGTAAACACTCCCATAACGTAAAAGGTAAACTGACGTTTTTGTATTAAAATTTAGTACTAAATTCAGGTGTAACATTGGGCCCATAATTTTATATTATAATTATATTATATATTATATAATAGATATTATAAATATAATATTTAATTTGAAGATTCACGTAGATAATTAAATGTCTGCTGTGCTGTTTAAAACATTTCAGTAAGCTACTTTTACACTTACGTTTAAAATCAGGGCACAGCGTGTAAATGATTGTTCATGGACTTCGGCCAAACAGCCCGAGGCGTGACGCCGTAGGTTTTGCATTTCACAATGTCTCTTTAGAAGAGCCGGAGTGGCTAATCGGGAGATTCCGGAGGATTCTAGAGCGGGGAAAATAATATAGCAACAGAATAGCACGAAGCGTCAGTCGGTAGTGATGGAGGGCAGGAAGAAGCCAGGTCCCAGCTAACATGAAGTATCGGACCGAGCTCGGCAGGTGTGTGGTCGGACTCGGCAGTGAGTCAGCGTCGGCAAAATGTATAAAAGCCGATTCGGTCCGAGTTAGCTTTTACAGATTTGGGCCGATTGTGTCATACACTCGGCCAGCCGTCACATATAAATGAACTCTAAATGTTGCACATATACGCGTGTATATCAAGTTATTAATTTATATTTTTTGTATTATTATTATTATGTTATTTAAAATCTGCTATTTGTACTATAAACTTCTAGACAGAACATGTCTAAATATGTCACTAATGTACCACTACTGTGACGGGAAGCGCGCGCTGCAAATTCTGTATAGTTCTACACCAGACGACTGGGTGACTAACGCTTTATCTATGGTATAATTCATCTAATACGTGTTACTCAAATATACCAAATGTAGGCTACATACATCAACTTTAGAAATAACTCGGTAGTTACTGTCAGATAAAGGTAATATGTGAATGTTTTTTTTATTGTTGATAAATGAAGCCTCGTCAGAAAGCTAGTTAACAGCTAACTAATATACTAATATAATCTATCTGTCTGTGGGTCCGTAAGCAGTTTGTTTAACAGCGAGAGTGGGAAGATTCATTTTGTGGACGTACTGAGGGGCCAAAAAGTATTTAGTCAACCACTCATTGTGCAAGTTCTCCTATTTAGAAAGATAAGAGAGGTCTGTAATTTAGGTCTGCAAAGCACGCTTCCCGCCACAGTAGTGGCACATTAATCACACATTTAGACATGTTCTGTCTAAAGGTTTATGGTATAAATAGCAGATTTTAAATAACATTAAATAATATGAATTAATAACTTGATATCCATGCTAATATGTGCAACAGATATTTTGTTTATATGTGATGGCTGTAGGGTTGCCACCTTTCAGGGACGCCCACCATGGCTCTGATGGGCCATGACCATCAGCAGTGGTATGATTTATTTTGTGCCGGTGTTTTTAGCAAAGGGGTGATCAAAAAAAGCAATTAGTCATAATTAAAGCTTGAAATTCTTTATTACCAATGAACACATTCTCTCATAAAGTGCAGTTAATTAAATATTAGATGAAATCTGTTTGTGTGGCGTGTGCAACAATGAACCTTTAAAATATAAATTAAATAAGCAAAAACCTTAATGTAACTTTCTAAGTGCATAAGTATTTCACTTTGAACCCTATTTTTTTTTATTAACTGTTAATCCATTCGTATGATTTGTTCTTTAAATGGCCATATATAATATGTATATTGGCTAATACTACTGTATATTAAATGAATGATCATTCGTTCAACTTTATAAACCCAACATCCCATTTTTAAAAAGAGGGCTGATACTTCATGTTAGCTGGGATGCAGCCTTCATAATACAAAATCAAGCATGGTGGAAAATAAGTATTTGGTCAAAAACAAAAGTTCAACTCAATACTTTGTAAAATAACCTTTGACAGAGGTCAAATGTTTCCTGTAAGTCTTCACGAGGTTTGCACACACTGTAGCTGGTATTTTGGCCCATTCCTCCATGCAGATCTCCTCTAGAGCAGTGATGTTTTGGGGCTGTCGCTAGGCAACATGGACTTTCAACTCCCTACACAAATTTTCTATAGGGTTGAGGTCTGGAGACTGGCTAGGCCACTCCAGGACCTTGAAATGCTTTTTACAGCATTTACAGCCACTCCTTCGTTGCTCGGGCAGTGTGTTTGGGATCATTGTCATGCTGGAAGACCCAGCCACGTTCCATCTTCAATGCTCACACTGATAGAGGTTTTGGCTTAAAATTTCACGATACATGGCCCCGTTCATTCTTCCCTTAACACGGATCAGTCATGACACTGCAGGACTTGAGTCCCTCTCTGCGTAGTATGTAGCCATTGTTACTTTGGTCCCAGCTCTCTGCAGGTCATTCATCAGGTCCCTCTGTGTAGTTCTGGGATTTTTGCTCACCGTTCTCATGATAATTTTGACCCTACGAGATGAGATCTTGCGTGGGGCCCCAGATTGAGGGAGATTATCAATGGTCTTGTATGTCTTCCATTTTCTTACAATTGCTCCCACGGTTGATTTATTCTCACCAACCTGCTTGCCTATTGTAGATTCACTCTTTCTAGCCTGGTGCAGGTCTACAGTTTTCTTCCTGGTGTTCTTTGACAGCTCTTTGGTCTTGGCCATGGTTGAGTTTGGAGTCTGACTGTTTGAGGCTGTGGACAGGTGTTTTTTATACAGATAACAAGGTCAAACAGGTGTCATTAATACAGGTAATGAGTGGAGGACAGAATAGCTTCTTAAAGAAGACGTTATAGGTCTGTGACAGCCAGAGGTCTTGCTGGATTATGGGTGACCAAATGCTTATTTTTCACCATAATTTACAAATAAATTCTTTAAAAATCTTTTTACATTTTTTTTCTGTTTTTGTCTCATAGTTAAAGTGTACCTATGAAATTACAGACCTCTCTCATCTTTTTAAGTAGAAGAACTTGCACAATCAGTGGCTGACTAAATACTTTTTGGCCCCACTGTATAGCCCAGTTGTCTTACGGATATTTCCATGAAATGGTGAGATTAATGGCTTGGATATTACAGACAATAAAATCTGTCATTAAATTGTTCTGCAGTTAAAATTCTTTTACAACCACAATCATTTCACAATCACACAACACAATAAATACACTTGGTGCATAATTTTATTCTCTTTAAACACTAATAAACATTCAAGATCATCCATGATCTTGGATCTGTAGTCATATTTTGATCTTATGCTAAAGAACAGTGCTTTGTAAATACCATCTTGCAACACTGTGACTGCACAGATCTTTTTTTCCTGTGAGAAGTTAAATAGTGATGACTGTTGATCTAAAATCAGGCTTAATTAGTTTTTTGGACTACTAATCAGATACTTGTTTAAGCAAATGTTAGTTTAAACTGATTTTAGAAATAAATTATTAACTTATTTAATTATATTTAAAATCATAATTGAATATTTAAATATTCAAATTATAATTGAGTCATGAAGGAAAGTACTTAATTTTAAATACTGAAATATTTGAATTACTTGAACTGGACCAGTGCTGGCCCAGTATCATTAAAATGTACTGGCCATAACCGGGCCAACGCTGGACACTGGACCGGGCATGGATCTGGCTGCCGCAGTCAGCCCTGTTGACTCAGGCCAGAGCCCGGGCAGTCATTCAAAACGTACCTTAAAATGTACCTGACATAAGCGGGCTAGCCCCCTAAATACACATGAATTATTGGTTTAAATCGTACGTGTTTTTTTTATTTATTCTCTCTTATTTAACAGTGTTGTCTGTGTCCATATTCGCAATATATATACATTCGACGTGTTGGGACCTGATTATGTATGATTGTTACATACGACTGCGTATTAGGGCCATAATAAAAAAAAGAACACATTTAAGGAATAAAAGAAGTTAAAAGAAATATTTCGAGGGGGGGGTTATTAGTGTTTCAAGAGAACGTACATTAGAAGAAACAGGAAACATGATGATAGAGGAATGTAAAAACATTAAACATTGCAGTATTTAGGGCAGACATAAACGGATAGCTGTTTCCTGTTTACGATACATGTTTATAAGTGAAATCAAATATAAATTCAACTGAGAAATAAAGTTTTCTGTTGTCAAATGACACATTATACGGAGCCCCTAAAGGGATGTGGTAAAAAAAGGCAAGAAATCACATTCCCTCCCAAATGTTTTTCGTTCCCTCGCAAGTATAATTTTGTTCCGTCACAAATGTTTTGCTTCATAATTCATATGTATGTAGTGTAATAACCCCTAAACTGAGGTATATTGTTTTAATAGACTACTTATTAGAAATGGCTATTTAATAATGTGTTGAATTACACTCTACATTAAATACAATTGACAATTACTGAGATTTTGGATACTATTTTCTTAAAATCTGTACAGTAGAATCACTTCATAATTCATATGTATGTTGAGTAATGACCCCCGAACTGATATCTATCTATTGGTCTTATGGACTACTTATTAGAAATGTCTATTTTATAATGTGTTTAATTTCAGTAATCAGTAAAATACAGTTACACTAGAATCACTTGTATACATGGATATGAATAAACATGGATATGTTATTGGGGATTGCCAACCGAAATGTTTGCTGCAGTCTTTAGGACTGTCTGGAAGGAAGGATTACTCCAAGTTACATACTGCGGTTAAGCCAGTCGCCTTTTCCGAAATACGGTTAAACTAGCTGCAGGTTTAAAGTGTGTGCGCTTATATTACACACTTAGCGGTTAAAGTAACAGCAAGGAGCAGATCAGCAAAAGGGTTTATGTTGGGAAGGAAAAATCACTGTGTTATAAAATAGATATTTGTTGCTCAACAATATCCAACATGTCCATGTTTTATGTTGAGAAGTGATGCTATGTCTTTATTTTTCAGTCCAGGGTCAAAGTAAAATTCAGCAAGCTGCTCCATAGTTCACCTGACACGTACAGCAAGCACAAAAGCAACAACAAAACATTTGTGAGGAAGCGCAAAACATTTGCAAGGGAACGCAATTATATTTGTGAGGGAACGCAATTCCCTGCTTTTTTTTTTACACAGTCCCTTTTGGGGCTCCGTGTCATTGTGTAGTCATCTAGTTTTATTAACAATGAATGTAACTACAGATTAGATTCAAGTTTGATTGTACTATATCCCATGTATATTCCCAGTATTTGAGTAGTGTATTTAGGACCTGATACTGTAAGTAACATTGCCTGTATATGTGTATATCGTTACGTTAAGAATCCGTGAATCAGACTGTAATTAATTCTCTGGTTACTTGCACTTTTTATTTATAAATAAAAAGTCACCCAAATGAGGGGTTCCCTTATGAGTCTTCTTCCTCTCAAGGTTTTGTCCGCTAGAGTAAGGTTCCGTTATTTCACTAAAGCAAATTTGGAACAATGTACTCTGCTAAAAGCAGTATACAAATAAAATACAAATGAATTGAAAAGTGATATTGAATATTGATATTTAAGCATGGCATGATATTAAAGTTGAAAATATAGTACCTTGACAACAGTAAGTATTTTGACAACACTACTTCGATTAAGGTTGTTTATTATTAGTGTGAAAGTACACAAACATGAGTCCAAATAACAAAAAATACTGTCAACATACCTGAATGACACTTGGCAAAAGTAGTTAATAACTGACACAGGTGTAGTCCACGTCCTCAGTGGACTGAAGGTTTCAAACAGGTTGCTGTTAGAAGGGCAGAGGAATACAGACAGTCTTATGTTATTATAGAAAACAAAGTCAGCTCCTGTAATTTGTTATTCAAGTTAAATTGGCCACTGGTGGTAAACATTCATATAGTTTCCTTCCTGAAAAAGGTCAACGGACAAAAAAGTCATGGTGTGTATAGATCAGAAAGATAAACTGAATTAGTCTTAAATGTGAAAACCATGACAGTCAGTATGTTACTAACAATGCTAACAATGTTCTAATCCAAATAAATTAACATCCTATCTCCATTTCTCACTGCCCACCTGCTCATAAATCTCCTTTTCCTGTCATGCTTTCGTACAGTTCTTGCTGCTGCTGCCCGTTTTCCTGTTACACATGAGGAACACGGTAAAGGCCCATTCACAAGTACAATTTCTTTAAAGACTCACACACACACACACACACACACACACACACATATATATATATATATATATATATATATATATATATACGTAGTGGGACCTTTTGTAATAAATATGTCACGTTTAATGTCTCTGATATCTGCTGCCACCAGAGGGAGCTGCCTCATCCAGCTGGTTGCCTCTGAATGCAGACGTAGACCTACAACTCCCAAGGAGCCCAGGGGCAATTAGGTTTGACGAGGAACACCTGACTGAGTCTCTATTTAAGCAGACATTCAGACCTTTAGTTTTCTGTGCTCTCTTGCACGAGGTGAAGGTCAGGAAAAGCTGGTAACAATGGACCTTGTACAGGGTCATTGGTAGCCCCTGGGGGCAAGGTAACAGATAAAATTTCAGGGAAAGGTCAGGAATTTGGTATGACTCCCTATGAATCATGGCGACCCACTCCACGTTGGAGGTTTCCAGGGTACAGAGATGTATAGCACCCAATTGCATGGGCTCTGTTTGTTGATAACCATGCCTATGACATCGTCGTTCCCTCAACAGATTATCAAGACAAACTGCCATTCTTGAGTACATACAGTGTCAGGCTTCCTCTTCTCTGCAGGCAAGCTCAGATTTTACTAACCACCGGAGGCTGCCAGAGTGTGCTAAAAGCTAAAGCTAAAAGCATATTCCACTGCTGGACAAGTACCCTGATGAAGCTGCAGAAGTTTCTTGCCACTTTCTTTTCCTTGAGGAGAATGATCAAAGACATGACCAAAGATAAATTTGTCAAAAGACCTGACTTCTTTATCTCCTTTCTCCCTCCTTCCTTCTTATTGTTGTGCTCTCTAGTGCTCAGTCATTCAACAAAGAAATGACTAGAAATTTTAGCTGCATCAGAAACTGAAGCATTGTAATGGTGTTAAAGGAACAAGGAGCATTACAGCAAGAAGCCCACTTAGAGGGAATCCCATCAAACCTCTCAGGAAGAGCAAGGTACATTGCAGGAGAAGCTCCCTCGCTAGGCGCAGGGGGAACTGGAGGAGCTATGTTGGGTTCTTCTTGGTTTTGTCTACCACTAATACGAGAAACACTTCAATGCTTAATGGCACTTGTTACCTCTTTCATAGCAGCTCCAAGTTGTACTAGTTCCTGGTGATGTTCCCAAAGCAATCTTCCTTGCCCTGTCAGTGCTTCAGTAAGATCCATGAAAGTAGCGATGGGTCTTTCAGTACTAAACTATGTTCATCCTCTGCTGTGTCCATAATGTTGGCAAAGTCTTTCTGTCATAATGGAAGGCAGTTGAGACACAATTTCAGGAGATTTATTAAAGAACAACTAAGAAAACAAAAACACTAGGCAACCAAACAGAGCAAAGATAGCCCATTACAGCACAAAACTCTACAAAACCCTTGATGGGGTCTTTAAACAAACCAGCAGCAAAACTAAGTGAAAGAGGAAAGTTTATATGCAAAACAAAAATGGCTGCCATGAAGTCAATAGACTGGTGAATCAGAGTGCTGGAAGGTTGACTGAAGGGAGGAAGTAGACCGATATGTGACAGGGTTATATATCCTTGCAAACCATGAGAAGAAATTAACAAATTTAAAATAGTCACAATAATATCACACACCATGCATAAATATTACTTAAATAATACCTTAAGCTTTGAGAAGTATCATTATCACTGTAATCATGTTCTTCCTAGGTGGGATGGATCCAGGTTTTAAATTGTGTCACTAAACAAAGGACTAAAAATAATAAGAACTTTACCTGAACAAAGAATAATGTCAACATAACAAAGTAAAAAGAATGAAACCAAAAGAAATGAAAAGAATATATGATAATTAATAATAGCATTCATAATACTTGAAATAGTAATAGTGAAGAACAGAAGGAAAATGAATTTCTAAATAAATAAATTTTATAATCAGGTCTCAATCAATTCTCATCACTTCACGGTTGTGTCAAATTTATATACATTATAAATTTGTATGTAAAATTCTTTAAAGTTTATTAAGATATGGAGAGACATGCTTCAAATTCTTCAAATGCTTCAAAAGCTTTTATGCAGAAATGTTTAGACAAAATACTGTTTGTGTAAATTCAATTCAGTTCAATTCAATTTTATTTGTACAGCGCTTTTAACAATGGACATTGTCCCGAAGCAGCTTTACAGAAATAACAAAAAAGGGTTATACATTTATAGAAATTTAAACCCTGATGAGTAAACCGGTGGTGACAGTCACAAGGAAAAACTCCCTAAGATGACAAGAGTAAGAAACCTTCAGAGGAACCAGACCCATAAGTGAACCCATTTGCAACCCTCATTTGGGTGCAAGTAGCCAGGAAATTAATTAAAGTCTGTAATCTGATACAGGGTTTCTGTCCATTATGGTGATCTATAGACAGTCCATGTTCATGTTGGGTCAGATGAGACTCCAAAAAGATAAGAGGGGTCAGAGTGTATCAGCAAGGTTTGAGGAGCAGAAGGACTCACTGGTATCTCCTGGTGCCTCAGGCGTATCAGGTATAGCTCATCCAAATGGAAGTTGAAGAGAGAGGGTAGAGAAAAGAATACAGTTAGATATGATCTTTTACGTAATTGTCACATTAAATGTAAGTTGTGCAGAGAGCAAGCAGAAACTCTGGCAGACTAGCTAAGAAAGCGTAACTACAAAGAGAACCAGCAGGTGACACAGTCATGAGGGCCCTGGGACATAAAGCAGCCAGCCACTCCACCGTCATCAAAGACATGAGAGTGGGGGAGCGACAGCATCCAAACCAGTTTACCAGAACACTCTATGACCATAGAATATGCTTGACTAAACAAAAATATTTTCAGCCTAGACTTAAAGACTGAAATTGTGTCTTGTGTCCCAAACACTAATGCAACATGGTAATGTCATTTACAAAAGGTTATGGTTGTTTAATGCTGGATTTCCAAGTGGTGCTGGGAAGACAACGTGGGCTTAATAGACTATTGGAGTAGTTTTGAGGACAAGGCTGGCCTGTTAGGCCAGGGAGCAGACAAACAGGCAAACCCGAATGTTTGCTAGCTGCTTAGAGTCGTCACCTAGGTTTCAACATATTGACACTGTGTCTGTTACCCGAGCCAAACAAAATATTTATATTTATTAATAACTTAATAAACATAAAATTAGACAATTCTGATTACACAACGTGCACTGTTGACCTGAAGCTGGGACTATTAAATATTAAAGTACTAAATATTAAAAATTTATTTTTATAAATTAAATTATTACTGATCAGGTGTTTAATGTAGTGTGTTTAACTGAAACATGGATTAAACTGGATGAGTATGTAGTATTAAATGAAGGTAGTCCTCCCAGATATAGCTACATACACCATCCTCGTTTAACTGGTAGAGGTGTTGCTGTTATTTATAATAATAATCCAGGCGTCACACACAAACCTCAGCAAAAACTTAACTCATTTGAGGTTTTGTACACTAAAATAACATGCGTGGTTAAGAGACACCAGTTTAGTCAAGTTGAGGAATGACTAAATTCTCATAAAACAGAAGTACTAGTATTAGAACCACAAGTAGCTAGAAGTAAAGTTTCTGATTCTTTATTGACTCTGGATGGTCTTTCAGTTACACCATGTACAGCAGTTAAAGAACTTGGTGTGATTATTGATTCTAGTATTTCTTCTAAAGCTCATGTATATAATATAACCAGGATAGCATCATCTTAGAAACATTGCAGAGATAAGAAATATGTAGTGACTACATGATGGAGAAAAACTTGTTCATGCTTGTTACCCCTAGGTTGGATTATTGTAATGCCTTGTTGTCTGGTTGTTCCAATAGGTGCATTAACAACCTGCAGTTAGTCCAGATTTCAGCAGCTAGAACCACACAATATGAACATATCACCTCTATATTATCCACACTGCACTGGCTCCCAGTCAAATTTCACATTTACTTTAAGTCTTTTTTGTTTTTATTTTCCTTGTTTTGTTTTCCCCTGAACTCACTGCTTTATACAACGGGCTAGTGAGTGACCACGTCCGACTACTACAACATGGACCTACTCGGACCTACCCTCCACCACTAGGCCATACCGGCCTAGTGATCATTTGAGCGTAAGTACTTGACCACGGATTCACAGCCGCGCATGTCGGCCCAGTGATCGACTGATCGTGTATTCTCCAGGGCGGCTTCACTGTTGCACATATCGATCTAGTAATCGCTTGTGTGTGGCTCCTCCACCGCAGCTTCACTGCCGTGCATGTTGGCCCAGTGATCGACTGAGTGTGGCTCCTCCACCATGACTTCACCGCTGTGCCCGTTCTCTCACAGTCTCTCCACTGCCCAGGCTGCCTCAGTGAGTGACTGCGCTTTTTCATCCTGTTTACTGTTTATGCTATATTCTCAGCAATGCTGCCATGAATCACGCTGGCACTGCTGTTGAGTGCCCCAGTCTCCTCTGGTCCTTTTCACACTCAATATTGTCCAGATACACGTTACAATCCACAATCCTTTTCCTACACTGTCACTGAATTATGCAAACTTTTTAACTACTACCACTTATCCAAAACAGCCGCTGTGTCTGCCAGTAAAGCTGGCATTCTATCTTACCGTCGATACATTCATTGGAGGCATCGTAACAGAACTGTCCGCTACGCAACTGGGAATAATAACTGCTTATTCTGGACTACTTTCGTCTACTGAAACAAACTAGATCTCGTACTGGTAATCAATGTAATTTGTGCACTTTTCCCTCACCTACCTCCGGTACCGCGTTTGCATTGCTTATTGTTCGCTCACTTTCTAACAAAGCTATGGTAATTCACAAGTCTATACTAGACAACTGTATTGACATTCTTTTGATAACCGAAACTTGGCAACAAGTTGGTGACTTTTATGCTCTGAATCAGGCTACCCCCCTAACTTTAAATACATCAGTAAACCTCATACCTCTGGCAGAGGAGGTGGTCTAGCATTGATCTTTAATAAGAGAATTAACGTTACTGAAGTGAGAATCACATCTGCTACTTCCTTTAAATATATTGCTGTTAAATTATCAGGCTCAGTCACTGTAATCTTATTCTACCGTCCATCTAAACCAAATCCAACATTCATTCTTGAGCTGTCTGAATTACTTACTTTAGCCTGCACAGTTTCCTAGCGCTTGTTGCTGCTTGGTGACATGTCTATGTTCATGATTGTAAAATTGCCTCAGATTTTCTGTCTGTTCTCAAGTGCTTCCATTTTACACAACTTGTACATTTTCCTACTCATGACAAAGGCCACACCCTTGATTTAATCTGTTCTAATTCCCTGCCTGTTCTCTATCTTCACTCAGTTCAATTCAATTTTATTTGTATAGCGCTTTTAACAATGGACATTGTCCCAAAGCAGCTTTACAGAAAATAATGAA
>JAOVVF010038414.1:6521-21926 GCA_028565595.1 Duopalatinus emarginatus
TGATTATAGTGATTAGTAATTATAGAAGATGTGTTTATATATATTTTTTTTAAGTAAGCTTAAAATGTTAGATTTTACAGTAACAATAAGGAACAAGTACATAGATTTTTTTTTGTTTAACATTTTTTTTTTGTTTGTTTTTTTTGTTTGTTTTTTTTGTTTGTTTAGTATTGTATAATTATTGATGCATACTTTACATATAATATCAAGTCAATTAAATTAATCACTTTTAATGTTAAAATTATGAGATAAATTACTGAGAAGGATATAAAATATAATTTAGTTAATTTTTTTAGTATTACAACGTTTTTATTCCTTTGTTATAATCTGTCGTGATGCACCTTCAGGCCATCCACCACAACCCTGTTTCTTTTTGAGGAAGTTGGTCTTCTCTGTAAAACTGACAGAATGACAGAGAAAGGCGAGCGTGCAGTCTTTAAGAACGTCCGGTTCACTTTGGTGAGATCAAGATTGCTTCAGCACTGCGCCATGAATGAAAAAATGCAGGTCATCATATTGAGTCTAACTCACTTAACAGCACACAGGACTGGAGGCGATGAATAAAATCCTGTCAAGTGGATTCATCACGTCTCTCAGCTGCTGCTTTCAAAACAGCTTTGTGCTCCTCTGAGGAGTTCAGTAAATGAAGCCACGCTGTATTGAGTATTTTACATTTCTGCTTCACCTGCCAGTCAGTCCGTTGTCGTTGGCGGCCCTTTCGCTTGCCATAAAGCCGGAGTTTTGCCTTCTGTCAACCCTCTTGTAGTTATTGCACCATCCACACTTGATAAATAAATACAGGACTTCCTCAGTCACACAGGCATCAGGGCTATAAAGAAAACATCAGTGTTTTCATTTAAAGCTACTGCAAACCCCCAGATTCATACAGATTCAATAACGCAATAGTGCACACAAGGTTCCTGCTATATGGTGAGATGTTGGCACTTGTAAATCAGTCGTAGATCAGTCCGCCTGCACCAATATCTCACGATATAACACAAACCTCGAGTGTATTATTGTGATTATAACACAGTTCTGTTCTCAGTGTTTACTGACAGATTTTACAGTTACGTTGTTACGGTTACGTGTGTCTATGTGGCGGAGTGATATTTGGAGAGCTTCGGCCCCAGTGCCGTTATCGTGTAATACTGGCACTTATGGAACGTCTCTTGGCCAATCAGATTGCAGGGTTGGAACTGACTGTGGTATAATGTTTGTTATACATTTGCAAAGAATTCCATAAAAAGATAAAATCAAATCAAAAAGAACTTTTTTCCCCCATCAGGACATGCAGTGGTCGCTACGGCGACGTGTTGCTGCCAAGGCAGATCAGTGATACTGTTATAATGTGAAAAGTTTGTTATAACAAGTTTAGTTATAACAAGAGCCTTTTATGCTGTTATGACATACAAACATATGTCACGATATAAACCATAAACACTATAATAGTGTAATACATAGTAGGTCCCCCATGGGGCATGGACTCCACAAGCCTGCAGAAATATTCTGTATGCAATGAGCACCAGACTTCCTGCAGAACGCTCCACAGTTCTGTCGTAGTCTCAGGTGAAGGATTTCTGTGTTTTACAGTGTGTCACATGACGTCTCAGACGTGTTCAATAACGTTGAAATCTGGTGATTTAGGTGTGAATGACTAATCCCCAAACTCAGATGAGTGTTCCTCTGACCATAATCTGGTGTCTCTAGACGTGTGTTTTGGTCATATCGCACAGCCCTATTACCAGGGGTCCTATGGAATGCCAGCTAAACAAACCCCATATCACAATGGTCACCGCCAGGCTATGTATTTGGCATAGGCGTGTCTGTAGCAGTTTTACTGGCACTTTACTGTATTGTTATAGCCTGAAAAATTTTATATGTATAATTTTCATGTTACAGGCATAATGATTTAAGTGTAAGTGTTTACTATTATAGCACAGACAGACAGACAGATATTTGCTAGGCATGACCTTTACATAATTTCTGGCATTTTTTTTTGTTCCTATAACACGTCTTCTCTGAGGTTTCAATCCTGACCGGATGATTTAAATCCAGTTTTTATATATTTGGCACAATCATGCTGTATTTCTGGTTGAATTCACGCCTACTTTGTTTGGTTTGGATCCATCAGACATTCATTTGGTGAGTTGAGACAGATGTAAACACGCCACAGCCCTGGTCTAGGGCCAGGTTTAGGCTGTAGAGCGAGAGGAACCTTGTCGCCTGACTCTGTAAGACGAAGGCGTTCAGACTGGGAGAACACAGCTAAATGTCAGCATCATCACCTCAGTCTAGAGCCGGGTTCAGACCGTGTGAAGTCAGTGGCCTTTTAAAAATATTACCTGTCACATAGTGTGAGATGTTTTATAACATGTTGTATGATCATGCATGTTCTCTGTGTCATATATATGATCCTCTAACGATAAGGACTGGACTCAAATATATGAGTATTTGCTCGTTGAGTAGGTACTCGTTGTTTTATTTTTGTATTCAGATACTCGTTTTTTTTCACCTCGCTCTAACATCACACTTCAGTCCAGATTGATGGTGGTGGTATATAAGAGGTAAAATGTCGAGAAGCTCAGCTGTATGGAATCATTTCAAATTGAGTCATTGTTTCCGTTTGTTTGGCGTCTGTAATCCATAATCTATAATAATTTAATAGCGATTTCTTTTGGAGCTATTAAACCGGAAGTTTACGCTCACAAGGCTGTCGTCAAGGCAACCGGAGGTGTGTAAAAGCACTACGCTGTCATGTAGTTTTTTATCTGCAATTGATCTTCTTTTTAACAGAGCTGTTGGTCACTAGGATGGATTTGGAACCAGACTCTGAAGTAATTTCAGGTCATTTTTCAGTGCAAAATCTCCTAACACCTCTTTCTTCCACATAGTCATGTGACATAGTCACAGATATTAATATATATCTCCATGTGTAAACATGAATTCAGTGTCTGGTTCCAAATCCGTCTTACTGACCAACAGCTCTGTTAATAATAAGAGCGACTGCAGCTAAAAAAAAAAACACGACAGCGTAGTGCTTTTACACGCCTCCGGTTGCCTTGACAACGGCCTTGTGAGCGTAAACTTCCGGTTTCTGTTTCTGAAACGAACATCGAATGACCTAAAGATACACAGACAGTTTATTTTAGTTTTTTGTTCTTTAATTCGATTTTAAAAATCTTTTTAATTTGTTTATAAAAAAAAAAAAAGAAAAAAACAATGTTTTGAATATTCGCTAAATATCAGTGCTGAATATCCGGAGCTCAAAAGATTTGAGCAGCCGTATTTATGATAATTCAGATGTGATTTAGCACAATTACTTCATCGTTGCTGTCCAATCTAAAACATGCATCTCTCAAAACAGTGACTTTACATGAGAAAAAAACCCCTCTTAACTTTTAGTGGAAGTAAACATAAATAGATTTTATTCCAAGTAATGTTGAAGCATTTCTATTGGTCCATTCCTCATGAGGTTTTCACACCGTGTGAAGGACCGCTACTGTTTTCAAATGATGTAGTAAAATAAAAATCCACAACAATAAGGGATGCATGTTTTTGATTGGACAGCGACGACATTCTGCAACAGCATAGTCCAGGCTCGCATGAAAAAAAGAAAATTCTAGGTGTGTTTGAGCTAATAAGGGGACGTTACTCTTCATCAGCATGTGTCAATGTCACTGTTGGGTTTGTATCGGCCCTCTGATTTTCGCCTTGTCCTTTATCGCAGTAGTGCTCACACTCTGATTTTTCACGCTGTCAGAACTTTGCTGTCAGCTGTCTTTATTCTCACTGTCACCAAATCCCCTGCCATGTCATATTATGAATTTTAGTGTCACAGATTTCTTTTACTATTTATGATATTTTTCCACCAAAGCACACTGTAAATCTGGCTCAGGTGCACCAGCATATACAATGATGCATCCAAAAACCAGTACACCAGTCTGATATTTGGTTGGTCTCCCACCGGACATGGACTCCACAAGCCTGCTGAAACATTCTGTATGTAATGAACACCAGACTTCCTGCAGAACGCTCCACGATTCTGTTGTATTCCGAGGTGTAAGATTTCTGTGTTCCACAGCGTGTTGCTTAGCACCCCAGACGCGTTCGATAACGTTGAGATCTGGTGACTTGGGTAGGAACGTCAGGTGAGTGTTCCTCTAACCATAATTTAGCGTCTGTAGACGTGTGTAGTGGCACATTGTCCTGTTAGATGAGGTTGAACTCATAAAACTCATAACTTATTAATAATTCTTATATCAAATTAAGATTACTCCTTAATTACAACAAACAAACGAACCCCTAAATTAACATCATACAGAATCAGAAATACTTTATTGATCCCAGAGGGAAATTTCAGCTGTTACAGCTGCAAACATTTATCATATAAAAAGAACGAACACTTTAATAATTTAAAAACCAAAAAGAGAAATTTGCAGTATATATAAATGAGAACTCTAATGAATATAGTAAAGCATTGGCAGTAAATAAATAATAAATAATACATGTATAAAATTGAGAGGTTTCACTATGACAGTTGGATTTATGTTAATTTACGCCTGAGAAAACACTGACACGCCAAAAGTTATAGGACAGATACTAGTATCATTTAGGGCTGTGCGATATGACCAAAAGTTCATATCCCGATATAGCTCCATTTGTGTTCTGATAACGATACATATCACAATAAAGCACATTTTCTGTAAATTATGTGATTTTTAAAAAATAAATAAATAAATTACCACATGGGAAAAAAAAAGCATTTCTATATGTTAAATGATACAAAGCCAAACAATTAGAGATGATTTCTGTTGTATGGTGTGTGACGGGGAAAAGACTTTTTCAACATCTGGGTCTGCAGCTAAAAAAGCAGAAGTGTTACAGGCCTCCAGTTGCTCTGACATCAGCCTGGTGAGCGTAAACGTCCAGTTTGAGAAGAATGGAAAAAAAACACAACGACCATTTTTTTAACTTTTGTTTTATTGCGATTTTATTTTCTGTTCTGTAAAGAAAGAAAAAAAAAAGATTTACTTTTACATTTTATACTTGTTATTTCTGGCAAAGAAAACAAAAAATGACTTATTTCTCTCTTTCTTGTATTTGGATTTTGAAGCAAAAATCAAATAACCGTTTGTTTTTATTTTTAAATTTCTATTTCTGAAATGAAAATAGAATGACCGAAAGATAGACAGACCCTTTAGGTTCGCGTTCCTCGTTTGTGTTTGCCTGGGTCCTTTTCCTGTTCAGAATTAGACCGGTCTGCACCGCCTATCGTCATTTATCATCATATCACACAGCCCTAGTATCATGTAGGACCTCTACAACCCAGGGAAGTGCAGCAACTTCACATGGCATTGATTCAGCAAGTGGACATCTAGAGGGATATTGAGCCATGCTGTCTGGATGTCCACCACAGCTCTGTGGTACTTGTAGGTTCTGGATGTCTGAGGCAAATAGACCCCTCCGGTATAACCCATAAATACCCAATTGGGCTTATGTTGAACTGTAAATATATACAGGCCTTCCTATTCATCAGAACTCTGCAGTTGTTCCTCGGCTTGATGGCACTGGTTCATGCATAAAGAATTGCAGATGGTGACCAATCACTGAAACATGTTCAGGCGGCCCGGTTAACCCAACCTGAGAACACACCCCACTTTATTATGGAACTACCACCAAGTCTCTTGTTTTGGTCTGGATCGAGGAATATTAAATGTCTGTACAACTTTGGAAATGTCTGGCACTTGCTGACATGCCTTATTCGAACTCAAATAATTTACCTTGACCTTCCATAAGCATGCTGGCCAGAAATCAGACTTACTTACAAAACTTATACAGCTGTGGGCCCTCCATAGCCGTCCCCTGAGTTGACACCAGTTTTATAATTAATTTACATACTGATATCCTATAACTTTTCACGTGTCTGTGTATACCGGGGTCGGCAAGCTGCAGCTTCTTTCATGCTCATGCTGCGTCTCTTGCACTCGCCGAAAGCCGCCAAACGCCGCGCCTTTATCGAGACTTTCTACAGCAGTGATTTGCAGACGCTGAAGTACACTGTATACCAAACCATTTAATCTGAACGGCCCTTAATTTGTGCACCTTAATTCTCCTTAATTTTGAGGAAACGATGAGGAGTCTGGTGCACAAATTAAGGGCCATTTAAATCAAACTGTGTGGCTATGCATATTTCCAGTTACTTATTTCTAATTAAAGTAAATTTATGGTGGTTTGTACTGAGATTTACAAAAACAAGCTTAAGACAAGTTGCCTATGTGACACGTACACACTAATGAACACTAGGGGGCAGTGAGCACACATGCCCAGAGCGGTGGGCAGCTACTTATCCACAGCGGCCGCAGAGCTGTTGGGATTTAGGTACCTTGCTCAAGGGCACTTTAGTCGAGTTGTGAGGCTTGAATCTGGGACCTTCTGCTCCCAAACCGTGTGCCTTAACCACAGGCCTACGGCTGCCCCAGGATGTTAGTTTGTTGACCTTATTCTATGGCCACTGTTGGCACACTATTAACTGATACTAAACTTTTTTGTAGTTGCAATGGAAAAAAAATGGAAAGTATGAATGAAATGAAATAAATCTCCCAGAGGATCTATAACAATTGCTTGTAAGCACATCCGACAATTTGTGAATCAATCAGAAACAATTTGGTGTTGTTGAAAACTGTGTGTGAAAACTGCTCAGGGTTTAAAACATCCTGCAGCACATGTTCATTTTGTCTAACGGCCACTTCGAGAACAGTGTCGGCTGTGAGCAAATCTCACATTTATATTAATGCTCTGATTCTAATACATGTTTAGTCGTAACCGCAAGATGGCCAGGTCGAATCCCACACTGACAAGACGCAGCTGAAGTGCCCTTGAGCAAAGGCACCTAATCCCCAACTGCTCCCTGAGGACCATGGATATGGGCTTGTGTCCCCCTCACCCCCCTAGGCAGGCAAGTGTGTTAACTGCCCCCTAGTGTGTGTATTCACTGGTGTGTGTGTTTCACTGCTCGGATGGGTTAAATGCCAAGGTTGAATCCCTTTATGTGCAAGCACAGTGGTCAATGAGTCACTTCACTCACTGTTTTTTTTTTTTTTTGTTATTAACTTTATGAATGGAAAAACATGATGAGAGAATGAGTGTTTATTATAGTGGGTGTTTGATAACAATAAAATTGTCTATCATTTAATATTGTTTAATTTTACACTCTATCGTCTGTTTTGTTGCAAAACACACACGTTACTGCAGTCGTTTTGTTTTTTAGACGACACGTTAAGGCGGCACACACACACACAAACATAGGAGACGCACGTGGTGCAGACCGGAGTAATTCAGAACAGAATTACAGAAAAAAACAGAAATTTAAAAACGGTTATTTGATTTTTCACTTCAAAATTTAAATACAAGAAACAGAGAAATAAGTTATTTTTTCCCCATTATGTAAAAGTGTTTCTTGTATTCCTTCTTCACAAAACAGAAAATAAATTCGCAATGAAACAAAAACAAAAAAATTTTCCTTTTTTTCCATCTTTCTCAAACCGGATGTTTACACTCATAAGGCTGTTGTCAAGGCAACTGGAAGCATGTGTCCTTTTTAGCTGCAGACCCAGTCAGCTAAAGAGTCAGGTGCCTTGCTTGAAGGCACTTCAGTCATGTCTTATCGGGATCAAACTGGGGACTTTTTGATGAAAACTCATGGCTACGTCTTGATAATAGTGAGTTGTGATAATAGTGGGGGATTTTTTTTTTTTACTAAATGATGAAATCATGATCCCTTTTACAGACTATTCCTGTACCACTGACCACTACAGTCACTGTTGGGCAATGTACTGATGTTAGTGATTTAGATGTACACAAGCAGAGGATTTAAGGTACATGCAGGAGTTGAAAGGAGATGAAGCTTAAAGCTTATTATGATCATAGCTGTGGAACTGACAGAATTTTGGCCAAGCTTCAAACTGGAACTGTCACATTTCAGTGGCCATGTTTTAGAGCTCCAGACTGGCACCAGAGCTTCCGAGCTGACAGCTGCTCGCCTCGGGCTTGGACTTCAACTGAAAACATGTAGATGCTGATAGTTTTTTAGGGAGGAGAAAATAATAAAATGGTGCCTTTGGGAAAAGGGATGTCAGACATAGTGGAGTATCGCTGTAGGCTTCGGCCAAAATGCCACATTCATCTGCGAGAATGATAAATGGAAGTTTAGTGTTTAGGAGGTGGATTAATCAGACACTAATTTAATTTCTGGAGTTCACATTATTTCATGTGACACCGATGCATTGTACATGAGTCCTCGTCTAATTTGTCCTGTAATCTTTAATGCATGAGTAAGCACACTTGTAAAAGGGGTGCAGTCTGAATAGCTTGGAGAACATGAATAAAAATGAAACAATCCAGGTTCTTGTCGTCTGCGTATTAAATTAAAAAGGTCAGAGTCCTTACTTTGTGCTTGTCTCTGGTACTTAACACTTGGAATAACTAGGTTAGGAGGTTTTGTCATGAATACATTTTGAACTTCTAGCCATCAATAGAAGTTTTAATAGACGCTGATGAAAGCCGTATTCATAAAAACGCCCTGTCCGTCCTTACGTGAATGGAATAAATAATCAAAAGAAGCTCCTTTATATGCAAACCCATGTATCAAAGAACCAAATGAAAGCAGCGAGCGTAGTCAAAGCGCTTTGGGCATAAAACGCGGGTCTGACGCGGCATCTTTCTCTCATCGATCGCAAACTTTAAACGTCCGTGTGTCCATGTAACGACTCAAGGTTGCGTCTGATTTTTATGGCTGTCTCACACTGCAGATGACAAACTAGTGCTATGTTTTGTGCTGTTCATTTTTAATGCACTTTTGAGCACCCTTCTAGTCGACTTTATTTCCAGAACATTGAGTTGTTAGTCCCTAGCCACCTCAGCATATCGAGATAGAAGCCAGGTGACACGGTGGCTTTAATGGCCGAGCGGAAAATGTTCTTCAGTTGCGCCTCGGGGGAGCCCTTAACTCGGCGAATCGTTGCGGCGTGATATTAAGCGTGACTGATTACCATCAGAAAGCCTGCCTACTTTCAAAGGTTGTAACCTGTTGACAGAGAACTGCATGATATCAGGAGTGGCCTCGGCTGTGAAATGGGATGAAATCGGTGTTCGTGCTATTGTGTAGAAAATAGTGGCCTGAGCCTTTCGCTAGTAATGGTACAGAAAATGCTCTGTTGATGATACTGAGAATACATGCTTGCCTTTTCCTGCAGACGGTGGTGTTTGCAGCCATGAAATAGTCTGCTTATTTTAATGGACTAACGTGAAGGAAACTGTCATGGTTGACGCTAGGTCTGTCCGTTCCCATCAGACGTAGTTTTGGTGTGTTTCACACACACTGATGCGATTCTTTTTGGCCATCCTTAAAAGGAGGTGGTCTGTGGAGTGGTTCATTTATAATGAGAACGTGATGTGACCTCGAAGTGAATTCAGTTTAACCTGGCATATACAACAGTTAGTTCAGACCATGCAATCTGATTGGCTGAGGAATATCGTTGTAACCGTTATTTCTGATAACAGCACGGCTTTTTCACACCAACTTGTATTACTCCGCTGATGCTTTGCCGATTAACGAGTGACATGTTGGTGAGTAACGAGTGACGTGTTGCTAAGTAACCAGTGATGTGTTGCTAAGTGACGAGTGACGCAGTTCCGGTAACGGCGAAGTTTGTTCATGCAAACCTGCCGCTCGTTTGGTCAGTCTGAAGACAGCTAGGCTGTTTGATGTTTATGCCTATCCTACAGAGCAGCTTTTTTTTCTTTCTGCACAATGAACAGAAATGTGCAGATTAACATATACAAATAATGTGATTACCCAAATAGGTATATAAGTAAATAAATAAATAACAAACAATGTTTAAATTCGTTATGATTTTTATTTTTTAGCTTTTCATACTTTTCCTTTTTTTTTCTTTTGATCCAAACCAATATCAGTTACGGCAGGCTCTGGAATTTCCACTGTTGCATAGCAACAACTCATTCGTTTTGGAACTACTTTTTGGCGGAAGGTTTTGTCAGTATTAAAGCACATTCAGTCAGCAATTCTGGGCTTGTTAGATTTCTTTTTTGTTTGTATAAAACTGTTGTATAAAAGCAACAGAACACTGGAAGTCATGTTATTGTGAGCAACATCACGGCTGTGATGATGTACGGTACTCGTCTTCGGTTCGTGCCTACAGCTAAATCACAGCCGTGATGTAATTTGTGATAACACACTTCCTCTCATGTTCTATTGCTTCAATATCGCCATAATAATTATTGCTGCTATGAACAAACACCATCTCTACCTTTACTCCATGTTAAACTGCATGGGAATGTGCACTGGTCCAGAACACAGCACCTTTTTGCCCTAACACTCCGTGTTAAAACCAACCCAACCAAATGGAGAACACTCCACGTCTACAGACTCTTGAACTGATTCGAACCCGAGCAGCACGCTGAGATTAACACAAAGGCCTGAACAGTAACGGCTCTAACAGAATCCTCACTTCAGTGTGTGATAGTGTGATCATAGTGTGTACAATGACTCAGATCTGGCCATGACAGCAGAACTATAAAGAGAACCAGATACACAACAACACATCTGTGTTAATCTGTTGTTTACCCAGATGACTTTCACTACTCGTCATTTAGACTGGGTCACTGCTGGTGGACGAAACATTTGTGTTAATTAGCATCTGGCTTGACAGTTTAAACAAGGAATGTGGAGGAAGGAGAAGTAAATACACTGCATTTTTACTGAAATATATGTCAACACACCAAGGCACTGATTGTGTATTATTGTGTGTATAATATAATATTATATATATATATATGTGTGTATATACATACGTACATACACATTTACATCATTTGGCAGACGCTCTTATCCAGAACAGGGTTATTGGTATTACAGGTAGGCCAACATAGTGTTAGGGGTCTGGGAATCAAACCCAGGTCTCTAACATGGGAACCAATGATGTTACCACTGTACCACACCAACCACACAAACACACAAGCATATATGTATATAATATATACGTTTTTCATAAGATTAAGACTTTTCCTATGTACATAAGAGGCCTTTTTTCCACATATTGTTCACAAATGTGTGAAAATCTGGCTGGTCTCAGATGATGCTGTAGGTGAAGATGCTGGAGGTGGAGGTCCTGGGCTGGTGTGGTTACACGTGGTCTGCAGTTGTGAGGCCGGTTGGATGTACTTTCAAATTCTCTGAAACATCTTTGCAGATGGCTTATGGTAGAGAAATGAACATTCAGTTCACGGGTAACAGCTCAGGTGGACGTTCCTGCAGTTAGCATGCCGGTTGCACGCTCCCTTAAAACTTGTGACATCTGTGGCATTGTGCTGTGATAAAACTGCACAGTGGTCTGTTATTGTGTCCAGCCTGAGGCTCACCTGTGTAATAATCCTGCTGTCTAATCAGCATCTTGATCTGCCACACCTGTGAGGTGGATGGGTTATCACAGCAAAGGAGAAGTGGTCACTAACACAGATTTAGACAAATTTGTGAACAATATTTGAGAGAAAAAAAAGGCCTTTCATGTACATAGAAAAAGTTTTATTACACTGTCTATGTAACAGGTTTTATGAAAGTAGAAAGGAATTCTAGTTTTCTAGTTTGTTTCAGCTATGTTGACTGACTTTATTATTCAACAGTAACCTGCTTTGTGGAAGCCAAGGCTTGTGGTTAAGGAACCTGCCTTGTGACCTGAAGGTTGCCGGTTTGATCCCCACATTTGTCAAGTGCCCTTGAGCAAGGCACCTATCTCCCAACTGCTCCTAAGGTGGCATGGGTGGGGTTGCCCATCGCAGCCGAGCAAGTGTGTTCACGGCCCGATAGTGTGCAAGCACGGTGGTCAATGTGCAGTACACTTTTAAGAACTGAAAACGATCGTACCTAACAAGCCATCCGTTGCGTCTTCAGGGAGTTTTATACAAACATACTAAATTAAAAATGAGAAAGTTGGTCTCCAACAGCCGGACCGACTTCAGTGGCATCAGTTTGTTCTACACGTCTCTGAAATGGTGTTTGAACAATGAACAGGGTTTCTTTCTAATGATTTTCACTTTGTTTGGTTGGTTTTCTGATAAACGTGGTGTAAAATCTCCTAAAGCTGTCCCACTGAGATGAGATCTGGTCAGTCTGAAGTTCATGGTGTATGAAATTAAATGATTTCATCCTTATCAAACCGTTCAGGCCTGTAAATAAGCGGCGAGTCTTTATTAAAGAGACCACTTCTGTTGGGATAGAAACGTTTTGTTATAAGTGATCAACCAGAAGAGGTGCACTACTGATTTGAAGTGAGATTTTGTCCTAAGGGGGCAAGTGAAGCTTAATCATGAAGGAGAAATGAATAAATAACTAAATAAAATTTTTCCTTTAATTTGTCATCCGTCTGTACATGTATTAAGAGTTCAGCTTCGGTGATGGCCATGAAAACTCCGTAACTGCTTTAGTTTGCATTTTTAAGCCACTTTTCGATTTAATTTTAATTATATGACAACTTCAGTTGCCTCGAGTTGCTACAACCAGAAAAAAACCCATCTGTTCTCTATCTGCTTTTCATTCCTCTGCTGGCCTCCATCGTTCCCACTTCGCTCTGCTGGAGTCCTCTCAGAAAGTTTTTGTACTAAATGCCAGGAAATTCCAGAGACCTTGGCTTGTCCTCTACAGTTTGTAAATTTAGCCAGATTGGGATTGTAAACAGTGTTTTAATTTACTGCCCTGCTTCAGTCTCTGTACAGTTCATATGTGAATTCATTCAGACTGTAATTTCAGAAGGCATGTCATAAACTAATCATCATCATCATCATCATCATCATCATCTTAGTCATTCAGTCCGTGTAGGATGCGTTCATTAATTTATCAGTTCCAGCCCTTTTATTCCAGGTTGGTTTGCGTGAATTTAAGATAATCTGCAGTCGTGTATTTGCTGGAGAGGTTCCAAGAGATGATCAAATGGATGAGATGAAAAACAGAAGACCTGGTTGTCTGGATGAACAGGATGATCTTTTCCTGAACGTTGGAGATATGTAGTATATCTGATCTGTGAAAGTATGATTGGGAAGGTTTCTTCTTCTACTTCTTCTTTATCATATCTCTCCTTTTTACCATAAACAAAATTCAATGGGTGACAAATATGACCTTTTTTTCTAAACATGGTACTTGTTTGAGGAAAAAAAAACAAGCTTATGAAACAACCGGAGATCTTTTCTGGAAAGGTTCAGGCCATGACAAAAATACACACTGCTGTATAATTCATCTGTGGTTGTGAGAAATAAACACACACACACACACACACACACACACACACATATACAGCTACATACATACATACATATAGATTTACTATATTTATATACACTATATACTACATTTATATGTATTTACAAATCCAGGCCCCACACTAGGAACTCAATGCACCAAAAGTCAGTCCACCTTCATTACTGAGATTCAAATCTTTTCATTTTTTTTTATATTTAGCATCTTCACCTTTATTTTTCGATGACAGATTCAATCCTCCTCAGCATGGAAGTTACCAACGTTACAAAAATATTTCTGGAGATTTTTTTCACAGACTATTTTTTACTTGCTTTTTGCACCCTAAAGGTGTTCTATTGGATTCAAGTCAGATGACGTTCTGACTTTTTTTCTTCTTTAGAAACTCTTTTGTGATTTTGGTCATGTGCTATGGATCTCTCTCTTGCTGGAATATTCCTCTTCTGCCCAGTTTCTGGAGACTGGGACTCGTCTTGTCAACCTTGTATTTCAGTATCCACAGACATTCACGGTGCAGTTTATAAATGTTATATATAAAGGTTGGTGTTATGATGATAGTGGTGTAAAATCTCATATAAGTGTTCCACTGAGATGAGATCTGGTCAGGTTGAAGTCTATAGTATATGATTTTAAATGATTTAATCCTAATCAAACCATTCAGGCCTGTAAACAAGGGCTGAGTCTTTATAAAAGATACCACGCCTATTGGGATAAAATCGTTTCACTGTAAGTGATTAACCAGAAGTTGTGCAGTACTGATTTTGAGCTGAAACATGAGAACAAAATAAATAAATAAATGTTGTATTTCCTTTACTTTGTCACCCGTCTATACTTGTAATTAGAGTTCTCTTCTGCCCAGTTTCTGAAGACTGGGACTCGTCTCATCAGCCTTGTATTTTGGTATCCACAGGCATTCATGGTGCCTTTTATAAATGTCATCTCCACAACACCTTTACACCCATGCAGCCTCGTATCACCACACCCCCACCTCCACACCCCCACCTCCACGCTTTACTGTCAGGACTTTACATTTACTGTGGTAGTCCTGATCAGGTTCACACCAAACATGTTGGACACCATCAAAGCACAACAAATTTATCTTGATCTCTTCTGACCAAAAAATGTGTTTATTAGACTTCTTTTCATGTTCTTTAGCAAATCTTGTTTTGTGCTCAGAAGAGGATCAGGAAGCTGAAGCCTTTGCCACAGGCTTGATCTATATCTTCAGCCTACGAGGTTAACATTCAGTGCTAAAAAGCATAAATAATACATCACATTGATGCACTTTTGTTTGTCTGAGCACTGCCAGTACAATAATGCTTCTTTCTTTTAGTCCAACTGTGAATTACTATAAAGCTTTTAATAAGTGATGGAATGAATTAGTGTGCTTTATTCTTGCCTTCTAGACAGCATTCCAACCCTTTACTGGTATAATGACAATTTCATTGAATTTAATACATAAACACATATATTAATCTTGTACCGCAGCAGGTTATTAGTTTTTTCCTCAAGTAAAAAAACGTTAGTCATTATTAATTTATATGCTATAAAAAGTAGAGCCCTCACCAAACCCTCTACAGGAATAGTATAGCTTCTTTTGTTATTAAAAAAAACACAATGATGTTTAAAGATTTTTCTGTGGTGGAAAAACACAGCAACTCGGCCACGAAGTGTCAGACCATGTAAAGTTACAGAGATGGGTTGCTGAGTGTTTAGGGGAATAGTGACATAGTGACTCAATAACTTCCAAACTTCCTCTGGCATTAACATCAGCACAAAAACTGCACTATGGGGCTTCATGGCATGGATTTCTATGGCCGAGCAGCTGTGGGCAAGCCTTACATCACCAAGCACACTGCTCCCTCTATCCTATCTATCTATCTATCTATCTATCTATATATATATATATATATATATATATATATGTATGTATATACACACGTGTGTATATATTTAGGGCTGTTGCATTAATGCAATCTCAAATTATCGCGATAAAAAAAGTAGTGCTTCATGTTGAGGCTTGTCGCGCGCTGCTTCAGTAAGAGTAAGGCTGCGTCCGAAATCACATACTTCCATACTGAACA
>JAOVVF010038423.1:3419-21921 GCA_028565595.1 Duopalatinus emarginatus
TGGGCACTTTTTCTTACAGTGCAACTTACCATAGCTTAGCACCACTATTATACAGTTGGACTTGTTTTTGAGACTGCTGCTAATTCTCCAATATTAATTGCCCCAGTGCTTACAGGTCAAAGAACATACTGAATTTCTTTTTAACTATGCAAAGGTCCCTCCTCAAAGTTTTCCCTTGTGAAATCCAGGATGTCATGAGGCCTGTGTCCATATGGTAATTTGAATTGGCAAAACCCAGTAGAGGTTTGTGGGACCTCTCGAACTTTGTTTGTGAACAAATTTATGAATCATGTTTTAAGCATTTGGTTCAATTGCTCCACTAGCCCATCCATTTCTGGATAGTAAATGCTGGTACAAATCAATCTAACCTGCAATAAATAATAATAAAATAATTAGAATCCCAACTCGAGAGATAATGCGTAATGTGGAGTGCATCGACAATGCTACCAACCAGCAGACTGGCCCAGGCCTTTTCCGTATTCTCCCTTTGGAGACAATCACCTGAGAGGAAGCGGAAACAAAACACAGGGGTGGGAGGGGTGGGGAATTCCAACTCCAGGGAGCTGGCTTCAGGGGAGTAGACACCCATTTCCTCTCTGCCAGGTCTGAGGAAGTATGGGGAGGGCAAGAGCGAGACAAAGAGAGAGAGAGAGGTCTGCCTGCTTCAAGTGGCCCTCTGCCAAGGTGATGGCCTAGTCTAGTGACACTGGGTGCTGGCACCAGACCAGGAGCTGTGGGGCACAAGCTGGGTCTTCTCAGAGAGAAGCAGCAATAAACAGGCCACCCACTGGGCTTTGGGCCAACCCACACTGCCACAGCTCGCTCTAACAGCTCCAGGAATGCCTCTGGGTCATCCTGCGGCCCCATTTTGGTAACCATGATGTGCCTTGTGGCCGCCAGTTCTGGGGCTAGAGTACCAGTGGGTGAGAGGAGGCTCTTTAGTGCCTGCTGGTCTTCAGACTGTGCCTCAAGCAGGGAAACAACCTGAACATGGGTAGAGGGTACTCAAAAAATAACATGCCCTGGGGCAAATGCTTTGAGCATACTCAGCATTTCTTACACACCAGATGAAAGCCTGAGGACAGAGCCCAGGCCTATAGAAGGCTTTCCAAAACCAGCTAGTGATCTGAGGTTCTTGGTCTGACACTAGGTCACTCAGCATACCATGCATCCTGTCTTTGCATTGTAGTAGGAGTTCCACTGTCTCCTTGATGGAGGGGAGTTTGGGCAATGCCACAAACTTACATACTTTGAAAAAAAGCAATCCACAAGGACCAGGATTGCAGTGTTACCCCTGGACAGCTGCAAGTCAGTTACAAAATCTAAGGCAATATGGGACCATGGCCAAGCTGGTATTGGCAGCAAAATTTTATCATCATGGCTACCCCCGAAGAGGCATGGCTCCAGAGAAGTCTGTCTAGTGTTAAAACATTTCATGTACAGTTTTATGTTGTTTCCTGAACATAAACCTGTAATGAAAATCAAAAAGAAATTACACAGAATCAAGAAAAGAAAAAGTGAAAATACTACTGTGATCCAGTAGATAAATACCTCCACATCATTAAAACTTTCAGGATTTCCTATGGTCATTGTCTGATGTACATACTAATAACACCTTCAGAAAATGAAGGAGATGATGTTACCAGAAAATCTGTCCATAGCATTAATGTACAGTTAGTGACCTTCAAGAAAAATGTTACTATTTATTTTTAAATGTAACATTTAATAATGTACTGGGACTTGCTTTTCTCTTCCATTAAGATCATATGTAAAGTTCCCAACATCATTACAATTGCAGAAGCCTAATAGCCAGACTCTGACCCTGGACCATAATCATGCTGCAACCTGGCCCACTGCAGAATGAGAGTAATGGTTTAAATGACCATAGTGATCATCAAGGCTAGATTCCAGTGGCTGCAAGGGCTCAAGGTTACTCAGAGAGGGCATGTAACATATAATGCATGTGTGGTACTGAAAAACATTGCCACCATAAGAGGAGAGACACCCTGCCATAACCCAGATACATGCTGCAGAGGATCCTCACCTCCTCACCTAATTGCTACATTCCCTCACTTTCACCTATCTGCTCTTTAACAATACGAATATATTGACAATATGAAGAAATGAAGACAATTTTATTTCTGTTCTGTTTTATGATTTCTTTATTTCCTGTAAATAAAATATAGCTATTTAAGGACATCCACTACTTAATAATGCAGGAGGCTCAGTTACTGTAACCAATCAGTGGAGAGATGGCATTATATCAGGGTTCAGACAGTAGAGGGATCAGTCCACAGTTTATGAACTACAAATTGGTTCAGGTAAATTAAATTGGGAGGCATTTGGCAAGTTGTTGGCTTCGATGAGCTTGCTCCAGGAATTGTATAAGTTATAGACCGGCCACTGATCAGCTATAGAGCCAGCTCCTCTGCCTGTGTAATAGGTGGTGGTGGTGGTGGCCCTTCTGTGTTATGAGTCTTCTTCCTACATGTACTCCTACTGAACCATACCTAGGTAGGCCACAATAGAACATTATGTAGGTATGTACAGAAAGTCATACACATTGTACTTTGTATTTCATTTTGATCTGTGGATATGTGTGTCTGATCTCACTTGGCATTCTCTTGTTTATAATATGTTTGAACATAATAATCTGACACACTCTAGACTTACGGTTTCTATCTGGTGTAAGTACTACATAATCTGTGTCACTTAGCTTTTGCTGAATCACATAAGGTCCAGAAAATTATTTTGCAGACAAGGAAGACCCAAGTAGAGGCATCACAACTATATGCATTGGGTGAAATTGACATTGAACAGCTTTATTATCATAACCCTGCTACATTTTACCTTGAGCAAAGCTCAGAGGTATTTTAGCAGTTTGACAGGGAACATTTAGTCTCTCTTAAAAATTGATTACATAGTCCAAAATATTAGCTCCTTTTTTCAGCAGAGAGAAAAGATTCTTCGAGCATTTTTATAGGTCCTTGTACAGAATGACCAAAAACAAGTTGTGAAAAAGTCTGTTAAAGGTACCCCTTCATCCCACTGCCAATCTGAATCCAGACAATATTTACACAACATTGATTTTAAAGTCTGGTGAAATCGTTCCAATGCCCCTGTGATTCAGGATCATAGGGACTGGACACAACATGTTTTATCTGCAATGTTTTCATCACCTGCGAAAACACTCTAGACATAAAGTTAGTGCCTTGATCAGTTCAGATTACTTTGGGTAAACCAAAAATGGAAAAGAACTTAGTCAATGCCTTGATCACAGATGGAGCAGTTAGTTTATTAAGCGGAAATGCTTCAGGGAAATGAGTTGCAACACACATAAGTGTAAGCAAAAACTTATTGCCAGTCTTAGTACAGGACAATGGACCAACACAATCTCCAAGGACTCTCTTAAATGTTTCTCCAACTGCAGGGATGGGATGCAAAGGAGCCAAAGGAAGAGCCTGGTTTGGCTTTCCTGCTCTTCGACAAATATCACAAGGCTTACAAAAAATCGTCGCATCATGCTTCAGTGATGGCGAGAAAAAATGCTTTGATACTCTAGCATAAGTGTTGGTAATGCTCAAATGACCAGACCACAGATGATCATGTGCTAGAAGCATTACTTGGTGTCAAAAAATAGCAGGCATCACTATTTGGCAAACACTCTTAAGCCCTCATGAGGGGTCCACTTTCTCATCAGCGCCCCTTGTTCATAATAAAAAGTAACCTTTTTGTCTTCAGGAGCATTGTAAAAGACACTAAAGACAAATACTTTTTCCAAGCTGGGGTCTGTCTCCTGAGCTATTATCAATTGTTCATGACACAATACTGTGACATCACTTTCAGCAGACCTCTAAACACTGGAATGTTTATTGACTGGGGTCAGTTTAATTAGGCAAAGTTTATCTGGACCCTCCATCAGTGGATTCGACTTCACTAAGAAGATGTCAGAGAGGGAAACCTCATCAGAAAGCTGAGCACATGTCTGAGCACGAGTAACAGCACACACTGGAAAATTCTCATTTGCAGCACAGTGTTCCTCCTGCCCATTAAACTGGCTTGTCTATGACTTCTGGCACAGGCACAACTCTGGCACCAGCAATATCATTACCTAAGATAAGATTGCAGCCAATAGCAAACATACTCCCACTTTAAACAGACCAGAGACCAAATCAGAGTACAAATAAATCTTATGTAAAGGTACCTTCATATAAGATATTGGTGGATTAAGAATAGTAAAATTCTAACTGCCTAATGTGTCAATTGTTAAGAATTGATATAGAAATATTGTTCCTCTGGTAGGATCTTCAGTCATACCAAAGTTGGTGGTGGTGTATTATGATCTTGATCTTGATTCTTGCTCCGAATATCAAATTGTAATATGGTGTGACTGTCCAGCATGTGTGTGACCTTCATAATAAGAGTGTATTTACAAATAAAGTATAAACAATTTAAAATTTTACAGTTCACATAAAAAATGGGTGTTTTCAATTAGTGTTGATGTCTATGCATAATGTCAAACCAAGTTCTAATAAAATAGATTTTGTCCGTAAAATGGGTGTCATATGGTGTGACGCTATATTGTATATTTTGAACTGGAATTAATTTGGACATCTTATTGATGAAGAGGATCCTGCTTGACCAGGAAGTCACAATAACATCTCAGGAGTGATTGGCATGGTCAGGAGGTGAGTTCTGCTTTTTAGATTTTTAGTTAAAAAGCTTTGTATCTGACATCATGAATAGTTTTGTGTCTTGTGTTGTCACATCATTCGCATAAACATAGTTATTTTCACAAATCTTCCTTCTGAAATCTTAAAAATTACTTAAAATCTGTGATGAAAAATGAGCAAAACAGAATCTGTACAATTAATATTCACTTTTCAATTTTATATTTCATGTTGCCATGTTTGCCATATAATTAAAAAAAATCCTATTCCTACATTTCTTGTCAGTGTGAAGCAGATATTGTCCAACAAGGAAAGGACATGCAAGTACAGGGAAAGTCTGACTGCAGAACCTGCAAAGAGGGAGAAAGTCCTCAGGAAAAGGAGAAAAAATTAAATAAGATAATGCCAATTCTAGACAGACAGCTAGGGGAAGTTGAAAGTTTAAACAAGATCTGCATAGTAACAATTTCTATAAATCAAGTATTCATAAAGCATTATAAAGGGTTATAATGCATTCATAAAACTAATTATATTAGTATTCATAACTGTTTATACATTCTCATGACTGTACTCATAAGGCATTATAATGTTATCATATAAGCATTTACAACTTAAAGTGTCACAAAACATTATACACTTCTTCTGCCTTTTGATACTAGGGAAACATACCACTTTACTTATTGTCTGACTAATTATGTATTCATCTCACTTTACTTAGAGTATGCACTGAGTGCTTGTAACTCTTCATTATTTGGCATGAGCAATCAGGCATATAAAAGGACAATTAACGAATTGAAGTTTTATAATGCTCTGTGACACTTCAAGTTGTAAAGGCTTATAAGATAACATTTTAATGCCTTATGAGCACAGTCATAAAAATGTATAAACAGCTATGAACACTTAGTGAAAACACTAAAATGAATGTCTGCAAATATCCTTAATACAATAAAACTTTGAATCTTGAATCTTGAATCTTACAATTTAAAACTTTGATCTATTTTGCTGTTACATGCATACATTCATTCATACGATGACTACACAATTTAATGACAGTTAATTACTCTGGAATAAAAAAAAATATATTTTGTTTTACTGTTTACTAAAAATGTACCATTGTTCTTTTGTTTGTTAAAAAGGTGCCGTAACACAATCACATGCTTACATAATATTTTTCAAATGTGTATGCCATTCAAGATTAATTTAATGTTGACAAACATTTTTAAAAAAAATGACACATTGTGGTGTGGTGCAGTTCATCATATGTTGTGACACCATGTCAGTTGGTGTGACATTCAGTAATGTGACAAAAAATAATTTTAAAGCTTTATAACTTATAAATCATAACAATATCAATAGAGCACAAGGGAAATGTATAAGCAAGAATCTCAAACATTTTGAGAGAATTCTTACAAGGCATATCAGAGTTAAGCTAAAATATCTTGTAAGACTTAGCAGCAATGTCCTCCTTGGAATGCTAACTTTTCTTCTAAACATTCACAAGGAATATTTGCTTTGAATATCGAAGCAAACATGATTAAAAATGAAAGATGAAAGAAGTACGTAATTTTCATTTTCTATAAAAAAATATTCATGTCACACCATATGTCAATTTTAGGCATTAACATGGCTAATTCACGTCAGTGCAAAATTAAAAAGAATGCTTACATATTGTTTAAGTCTAGAGTCACAGCAACACAAATAAACACTTTTTAGGGATGATATTTGAAATAAAAAGATACTTTTTTTAGGCTTATTTGTCATTTACCCACGTGTCAATGCCTTGACATAATGCATGTAAACCACAAAACGAAAGCTGAGACTGAGTAGACAAAGCATTCATGAGAATTTAAGACAAGGCAGCCCCAGTGTCAAGCAATATTTGAACCGGACATGATTCAACCCCATCCACTCCCAAAGAGACAAACCCTGTTGTCACAAAAGGCTTTTATTCTTCGGGGACAGGACTGTCTTTTGTACAGTCGGTAGCAGAATCAACAGATTTTAGAAAAGCTACCTCTTTTGGGATATTACCTGTCATTGTGTCTTTTTTTCTGTTTGCATTTTAGTGCAGGACCATCAACAGCAACACGCCCACCCTTATGGCAATAATAGCACTCGATTTTATCATGCCAAAGTCTTCTGCGGGGGAGGTTTAACTGATGTGGCTGAGACTGTTTGGAAGTGGTCTTTCCCTTTTCTGAGCTCTCAGATCTTACTGGTTTTAAGAGCGAAAAACACCTGTGAGCACATACTCATCAGCAAAAATAGTAGCTTTTGACACAAACATTACATGACGCTCATTTAGATAAACAACACTATACTCAGGTAGACAATGCAACATGCTCAGGTTGACAAATGATGTCAAGATACTGCATTTAACCATACTGTTATTCCTGTATAGCATATTGTGTTAAATAAAACGAACAACACAATTACAGTTGCTTTAGTATACATTTTGGGGGAAAAAAATGAATTATGTGAGTCACAATATTATTACTATAAAATAAAGTTAACTAACAAGGCCAGACCTGGATGTACCTAAATATATATGTACAGTATTTGGTTAATCAGATGATTTGCAAAGAGTAAACAAACTTATACTTATGCATATATATTACGCATTAAAGTTATAATATCACAAAAAGACATGCCACTATACCAACTAATCTGGTTAATGTTGTTTTTTCACACAAAAGGAAAAAGGCTTTGGTTTGTCTTTGCGCAAAGTTGCTGACAAACTGTAATTAAAATGTCACTGCCAAAGAAAGACAGACACAGAACCAGATAACAAGTCATACCCTTTGCATCATGCTAAGCATAATAAGTTCAGCATTCATTATGCTACCTATGATGAATGCCTTTTGTGGACACTTGCAAATAATTAGATTCAAATTCAAAATGATGGATTATGAATGCTTCAATTCCCTTCTGCTTATACAATTCATACAGTACATCTCTGAGAAAACCATTAAATTAGTTATGGTTTCATATTATGATAACTATAATAGTGATGATGATTATTATTATTGCTTGAAGTTGCTGTTGGTGATGTATCCCAGCACCGTTGGTGAATTTTTGGTGTATATTTTTTTAAATGTTTTATTAACTGTACAAAGTAGTTGAGCATGAGCTAAGAGCATGCTATATGCACCACTGCTGCAATTTCTTAAAAGATTTTTGATATTGTCAGGACAACAATATCAGCAACCCCAGCACCTAGGCACCACATTAAACCCTGCCATTCTGAGACCTATTCTGTTTCATGTTTAAGTTTACCATTTGTGTTTAATTATTTAAGCCATGCCTTAGTTAAGTTATTTAAGTCTTGCTTTTTGTTTACTGATTTTTCAGCCTTCTCTGTTCCTGGTCTATGTGGACAGCAGACATAATCAGACATATTTATGTGTGTTAGAATAGAATAGAATAGAATAGAAGTACTTTATTCATCCCAGCTGGGAAATTAATTCAAGCATACAAATGTGCAGTATGGTTTGTGTTTGAGAATTGATATGCTTATGATCTTGTTAATCATTCTGTTCAATCTCTCAGAACTCTTCTACTCATAGATTTATTTTTACTTTTAATGTACTGAAAAATAAACCACAAAAAGCACAGAGATGCATCTGCTTAAAGTCACAATAAATGACCCCCAAAGTGCGTTTATAAATTATATGTACAAACTTTCAGCTGTTTGCAAAGTTTGTGGTCATTAAACATAGCATTTTGTGTTTAATTTGTAGAAACCACTTGTTATATTAGATGTGTTGAGCTATTTAAATTGTTCTTGTTTGATTGGTGTATTGGAGCATTACACTCTTGTTGTTTCCTATCCTCTAAACAAATAGCATTTGACATTAAATCTGAATCAAAAAATCATCAAATTCTCATTTGAATTACCCTCCATCCTCTTATCTAACTGTAACAGATGATAAAATGTCCTAGGCCTCAGCACTGATGTTTAGGACAGACACGCTCTTCACATACCATTGATAAGACTATGTTGAGTGACACAAAGAATGATAAGCAAAGATCACGCTGATCCTTCTAATCCTACTGTAGCATAGTTCAGCCTTTTTATCTTCAGCAGTGTAAAAATCACTGCAGCTTCTATAAAACCAAGTTGATTATACATGTCTACCATTTTCCCAAATTATTTTTGGAAGTTTATGTATGTTTTGCTGCAGTTATTTTATGGATATGCTTTAATGGTAAGTTTATATAAAATAACCATTTAACTGCTAACACACTGTTTAGACAGTCCACCCTCATATGGTTTACAAAGTATTTGTAAAGTTTCACCAGGAACACAATCCTATGAAAATGTTCAACAATACAAATATATGTTTCTGAAATTCCTAACCCTCATATAAACTGTAACCCTAACTTAAGCCCAATAAGCTGCTAAAATGTTACCAATACTATATTACTACATAGTTGCCATGGTTGCTTTAAAAACATACAACAGCAGAGACAACAGCAAAGTTGTTGTAAACATAATACAAGACAATGTGTTTATTGGCAGCACAGCTGAGACTCTAAGATCTATTTGACTTAACTTGCCTTAATATAGTGCAGAGGTAAGAAAGCTGGAGAATGACGGCAAACCTAAATAGGCCAAAATATAGTAGTAGGTGTTATGATTCAGGTAGGGATTACTAAATTGTGGGGTGTCAACCCAGAAGGGCAAGAATGACATGGACTTTATAATTAAAAGGGCTTGGGCCAGCCCAAGCAACAGAAAATGCAGATGCTGGGTAAGATTCGATCTTATAAGCCCAAATGAAAGGGGAAACTCAAAAGTCAAATAATCCTGAAATACAAAGTCCACCAGGTACAGAGAATCCAGAAGCAAAAGGTCAAAAAAACAAGACCACAGGCAATAAGATGCAACATGAACACACAAGCGCCAGGCTTATGTAACGGGTTTATTAATTTATTTATTTTCACACAAAATCTTAATGTTTCACATACTGGAAATTTCCTAAGTTGTCACTTGTTCAAAATATCTTTTTCTTTTTTTATACATTTTTTATAAGTAATATTTATTTTTTATTTTCTCCTGTCTCCTTATGGGGGCGGAGTTATCGCAACCTCTCTTGCGTCAGCCAGTCTCTCTTCAGTTGACTGAGAGCACTGCAGGAGAGAGGTTGGTAAAACTCTGAGTTAAGAAAGTGTTCAATGTGGTGTTAAAGTGTAAAAAAACAGTAGAATGTGAAGCAAATTACACAAATGTTGATAATCTGGATGTTGTTGAGACATATGTTGTGTTTATTTGGCGGAATGTCCAAGTATAAATGTGAGAAGTGTTAGCAAGCTACAACTGCCGATTAGCTGCAACGCTAATCCCATCCCCCCACCTTTTCTGTGATTTTGGGGTTATAGAGGCTAGTGCGAGCAGACACGAGGCTGGATGCTATTTCTCACTGATTTCTCACTGTCTCATACATCCAGGTAGGCTTTTATGTTTCTGTTAGTTAAATGGTTTTAATTTTGTTCTCATGCTTTAAAAAGGAAAAATATAAAGATTGGTATTAAAAAGGGAATTCATTAAAAATACTAGATATGAGGTTAAGTTCATTATGGTAAATAAGTATCTCACATGTACTGTGGTATTTTTATTTTTTTTGTCTCTGTTGGTAATGTCTGTCCTTTTATTTCACTGTTATGTGGTAATGTATGTTTGAGAAAAGAAATCTTTATCTCACTGAACATTAAGCTAGTATGACTATTAGTTTATTTCAAGTGATGTATACTGTAGAGTTGACTGAGAGCACTGCAGGAGAAAGAGGCTAGTGCGAGCAGACATGAGGCTGGATGCTATTTCTCACTGATTTCTCACTGTCTCATACATCCAGACCAATAAATGATTTCCCGATTTGGTACCAGCAACTGGAGTCCTGAGTTTATCTACGCACACAACACAATGCAGAGTAACAGTGGCTGGGTTCCTTCACATCTTTCCAGGTGTAAAGTTCGACCCGCTACACTTAAATAATCTGCATAATCAATCGGAAATGCAGCTCAAGGAAAATCAAGCATAATCAACCAGAAATGCGGGCGGTGCCAGGAGTCATGTGACTAGGGAGAGGCGGCAAAGCCTCCTTGTGCTGTCAGGAACTAGAGTCTTTACCAAGCTTCCCTCCTCGCCCACACACAAGAGGGCGGATGGGCAGGAAAAGGCATCTTTGAGACCCACTATTAACGAGCCAGGTAGAACATTGGCCTCAACAGTGTATGTGGCATGGTTGCCCATTCTCTTGCTACAGCATTAAGAGTTGCTCCATTTTCAATGCTCACTCACCCACTTTTTACCCTCTTGCTGGTAACAGACCGACACTAGCAAGGTCCTATATAGCAACACATAAGGAACTGTAGATGAAGCTGTCAGAGACATTTGGCACAAACAGATGGAAATGTGAGTCATCAGACCAGGTTACTCCTTTTAAGTCAAGTGCAGTATTGCTAAGACAAGGTAAGGCGCATAGCTGTGTGTTGTGCATTCTAGGGGTACTCAAGTTGGGTGTGGGCTAAAACCCATATCTTAGAGGGAATGTTGCTCAGACCTGCTGCTGTTTGTTGAGATCCCAGAATTGAGGAGCTTTACAAAGAGCTTTCGAAATTCATGTGGCACTTGTGACATCTGTGACCTTTTTTTGGAACAAATTTACAGAGGTGAGATGTGCAAATATAAAACAACCAAGGTTTTATTAAAGGGCTTGGGCACAAAGGAGCAGGTAAAAACAGTTGAACAACACAATAAGCAAGCAGGCAAAAGGGAAACATACTAAAAGATGTTGGTAAGCAAGTCCAAAACTAGAGTAACTATACATACAAAGCAAGGTTAGAGACATACTTGAAGCCAAAAACAGGGTCACGGTAATACATGCGTTCAATCATGTGATCTGAAATGGCATTCTGGGTAGGGATGGAGGGAAGCATGACATGGTCATTCTGCTAATGTCCAACTTAATGGATTCTTCGCTGGCCTTCAAAGGACAACATACTATTTTCAGCGCTGGTTAAAGTTGTGAAGGACCTGTTACTGGCCTCTGATCATGGTTGTGTCTCCCTGCTCATATTGCTTGACTTACTTTCAGCTGTTGACACCACTGATCATGCTATTCTCTTTCATAAACTAGAAAATGTTATTGGAGTTAAGGGAACAGCCTTATCCTGGTTCAGGTCTTATTTGAGTGACTGTTATCAGTTTGTAGATGTAAATGGTGACTATTCTATGCACATTAAGGTAAAGTTTGGTGTTTCACAAGGTTCTCTTTTAGGCCTGTTACTATTTTCTCTATATATGCTACCTCTGAGTAATATTATTCGTAAACATGGTATCAACTTTCACTGTTATGCTGATGATACACAGTTATATGTGTCAGCAAATCCAGATGAAAGACACCAGTTTAGTCAAGCTGAGAAACGTGTGAAGGACATTAGACAGTGGATGTTAAACAACTTTCTTTTACTAAATTCTGATGAAACAGAATTACTAGTATTAGGACCACAGGAAGCTAAAAGTAAAATTTCTGATTCCTTACTAACTGTGGATGGTCTTTCAATTACACAATGTACAGCTGTTTAAGACCTTGGTGTGATTTCTTATTCTAGTCTTTCTTTTGAAGTTCATGTAGATAATATCACCAGGATAGCCTTCTATCATCTTAGAAACACTTCTAAGATAAGAAATATGATGTCACTACATAATGCAGAAAAACTTCTTCAAGCGTTTGTTACCTCCAGGTTGGATTATTGTAATGCCTTGTCTGGTTGTTCCAGTAGGTGCATAAAAAAACTGCAGTTAGCCAGAATCCTTACTAGAACCAGAAAATATGTAGATATCACCCCTGTCTTATCCACACTGCACTGGCTTCAGGTCAAATTTCGCATTGACTATAAAAGACTACTACTGACTTATAAAGCAGTGAACGGTCTCATGCCATAGTACTTTAGTGAACTTCTAGTGTCTTATGAACTACCATGCCTACTTCGATCAAAAGGTGCAAGCTATTTGCAGATACCTCGATTAATGAGGGCTACAGCAGGGGGCAGATCCTTCTCTTAGCCCCACATCTATAGACCAGCCTTCCAATTACTGCTCAGGACTCAGAGCAAACTCAGTCTTTAAGTCTAGGCTAAAGTAAACATTTGTTTACTTAAGCATACTTAGTTTTCCATAGTTCAAGGTGCAGAACCCCTCTCACATGTTCACTCAGGTTAAATAGTACTGGAGTGGCTGGCTGCTGTATGTCCCAGGGCGCCCTCATGTCTGCATCGCTTTCTGGCTCTCCCTTGTAGTTATGCTATCTTAGCTAGTCTGCTGGAGTTTCAGCTTGTTCTCTGTACAACTTATATTTAATGTGACCTTTACATAAAAGATCATACCTAACTCTTTTTTCCTCTACCCTCTCTCTGCACCTCCCATTCGGATGAGCTACACCTGATACGGCTAAGTCATCAGGAGATACCAGTGATCCCAATTTCTTATTTCTCATGCTCCCCGAACCTGCCTGATCCACTCTGACCCCCTGTATCTTCTTGGAGTCTCATCCAACATGGCCATGGACAGTCTATAGAACACCATAATGGACAGATGTAGAAACCATGAATTAGATTACAGACTTTAATTAATTCTCTGGCTACTTGCAATGTTTTATTTATAATTGCTAAATTATTATTTATTTATAATCTGTGTCACCCAAGTGAGGATGAGTTCCCTTATCAGTCTGGTTCCTCTGAAGGTTTCTTCCTCTTGTCATCTCAAGGAGTTTTTCCTTGCCACTGTCGCCATCGGCTTGCTCATCAGGGATAAAATTTCTGCAAATGTATAACCTGTCCTTTATTTTTGCAAAGCTGCTTAGGGACAATGCCCATTGTTAAAAGCGCTATACAATGGAAAATGGAATTGAATTGAATTATTAAATATTTTGGTTTAAAACAATATCTAATGTATAATTTGATTACATTTCAAATTCAGTGCATAAATATTATTAAGACAGCCATAACATATTCTAAAAGTGTTAACGGTTAATGACCCAACCGTTAACGTCGTCTGTAGAACGGTTGAGTCGGCACATAAACTGGAGTGGGTCCATGGATTCAGGCAGTGCAGAAGTGATAACGTCTCTGACCAGCGTTTCAAAGCACTTCATCACCACTGATGTCAGGGCTATTGGGCGATTGGGCGTGCGGACTGGGGTTTCTTGGGGACGGGAACAATGACGGACTGCATGAAGCATGTTGGTACGATGCCCAGCGTCAGAGAGAGATTAAAGATGTCTGTAAATACAGAAGCTAGCTGTTCTGCACAGGCTTTTAGAACTCGTCTGCAGATTCCTTCGAGTCCTGCTGCCTTCCTGGTATTCACCCTCTTAAACACTTGTCGTACATCTCTCTCTGTGATGGTGAAGGGACTCTGATCTCTGGCACACTCCATTCTGTCAGCAGCACCATTAGCGCTGTTAGGAAAGCACAGTAAATAATAAGAAGCAAAGATAAATACAAAGATATCCTATACTATGTAGCAGCAGGGAATGCTCAGGTGTTCACAAACGTTTAACTATATAGTGTTATGATTTCCCTGAAGAGAGCATTCAATCATGACACACTAACCTAGAAGAGGGGTTAGTGCTTCAAAAACAGCTGTGACAGCACAGGGAATGCTTGTGTGCACTGAAATGAATATTGGACGGTGGACCGAAATGAGTATGTCATAAGCAGAGTTTCGGGCAGCACGAGAGGGACTAGGCTTGCTTACTTGTCTTCCCAGTGGGATAAAATAAGAACGGGAGGCTGCAGGGAAAGCACAGGCACCACACATAGGCAGACTCAAACAAATGATGAGAGTGGGAAACAGGGAAGTGGATAAATGCAGCAAAACGATAAACAGAGCTAACTTCTACGGTTTCAATTTCACTTTCACTTAAACCCCTTTTTCTTTTTTCCCCCTTTTATTTTATTTCAGTATTCATTTTTCCCCTTCTTAATTTTACCTTATAGTTCTTTCTTAAATTTTACTTTCTTTCTTTTTCTCCTTTTGTTTGAATGTGTTCTTTTAGACTGGCTGCAGAAGCGTGGCGAGGCTCCACCCTGGGTCGACGAACGGAGCATGCTGTTTAAGCAGCTGAAACCCAACTCGCCAGCAGTGGAGTGAGGTAGATGGCTTTGAAGCTAATGACTTAATTGGTTAAATGGCTCACTCCAACTTTGGGCTAGTAACGGCAAGGACCTGAGACCAATATGCAGATGAGCGAGGGAGAGTAAAGGTGGCCCCAATGTAGCCTGGAAAGGACTGTCTCTAAGGCAGAGGTGAAAGCCCTGGAGGGCTGAGAGAGAAAGAGCGTGCTGACTCTTCTGGCATGGAGAGGGTCACCAAAAGTATAGGAGAGTCAGACCACAGACCTGACCTTTCCCTGAATTTTAATTTATTACCTCGGCCTCAGGGCCTACCAATGAACCTCTATGAGGCCCACTGTTAACAGTTTCCCTAACACTTACCTCATGCATGCACCACAGAAAATTAAAGGTGTGACGAGGAGCACAGCTTGAATCTCTGCTTAAATAAAGACTGATTAATCAAGCCTGATTACCCCAGGCTTCTTGGGGGTTGTAGTTTTGTGTTGGTGGTGACAGAGGGAGTCGACCGGCCCCTAAAATATAGTAGTAATTAATTCATTTATTTATATATTTATTTTATAATTGATTGATTGATATAGATACTGAATGAGGTGTGTTGGTTTAGTAGTAGACAGGACGGGAAAATTCAATGCTAGATGTAGATCTTCAATGGTAAAATAATGCCTCCACCAAAGGGTGAATTGTAGCAATGGGGAATAGTGAGGGAATACTTTGCCATACACATGGATGCAGCAGTCACATTTGCTTGAAATCAAGCTGTATAATATGTATAATAAGTGAGATTCTTATCTCTAGTATGGTGCAGCTACAAGCTACACTATGTTACACTGCCAGACACATTGCCATTATCTGTTTTGTTCCCTTATCCTAGAAAGGAATACCAGAAATCCAGAGGAATTTCAAGGGTTCATGCTTCAATGCTCTCTGTGTTTCTCCAGACAAGAGATAGTGTCAGAAGGAATGAAGATCTGTTAGGATCAGCCAGCTCCCTCTGTCACCAGTGGGAACTGGTCAACCTTTTTGGCCAGTGGGGAAATCAGGTCTGATGGGGAACACCTGGCGGAGTCTCCATTTACGCTGAGATTCAGCTAGGCCTCCCCCTTACACTGTCAACTTTCTGTGTGCTCTGACACAACAAAACAGATTAGGGACAGGGGTATCAGCAATGCCTAGAGGTTTGCCGCGTAGGGCCTGTTGGCCCGAGGTAATAACTTTATTAGGTTACGTTGTTAACTTTATTAGGTTACTCCAGATTAAAGAAGTCCCCATGCTATTTTCTCTGGCCTTTGGGCCATATCTTCTCTGTTCCTGATCTGTTATTTGATAAAGTTATTTTATTGAAAGTATTCAATAGTTTAGCATATGTACCTGTTTGTGTGTCCTTTACAAAGTTCATGTATGCTTTTTGCCACAGGTGTTCTTGTCCTTTGATACCAGGTCATCATGACTTCTGTCTTCGGGTTTGAAACCTTTGAAACTGCACATACTCTGTACATGCAGGCTTTGTTCAAACTACACATAATTTCTGACAACATCTGAGAGACAGTAATTGATTTAACAAGACCTTTCTGTCACAGTTTTTCTGACAGAAATTTTTATGGTCCATGCACGCACGTGTTCCTGTCAGATTTTTTTTAGCTGAGTCACAAAGAAGGGACAATATCTGACAAACTGTCTGTAAGAGAGCCTGTGGGACCTTTCCATTTCAGAATTATAAAAGCTATGGAGTTCAGTCAGGGGTTTAACAAGAACACGCCTCTGCTGTTTGTTTTTGTTCTTGGTCACCATATCTTTTCTCCCTGGCAGTAAACTACTTTTCTCCTCACGGCAAAGGAAGTCATCAACTTTTTCTTTCTTTTTTGCAGTCATGCATCTGTTTGCCTTAATTACAGGTTTTTTATTTTCCTTTTCTGATCTATTCTTTCTTAATCTTTCCATGTTTACTAACTTTTCTCTTTCTCTTTCGGCAGCTTTCATTTCTTTCTCCATGGTGTTAATTTAATGGTGCAACTTTGCTTTCTCTTGTTGCGTTCCTTTGATAACTATAACTATAAAAACATGACAAACACTATAAACTGGCTTATCCTCATTCTCATTCATTTTGAATGGTCTGACTGCAACTACAGAAAAACTGTTACTCATCATGATGTATTACCTTTCTTTCCTTTTTGCATGATATCTTTCCCTTGCTGCAGGATCATTTTTAATGTGCTCTCTGTGGGGTACTGATTTTTCTTTACTTGATAGTGGCATCTGAAATAATAAAAAATATTTATTTATATAAAATGGTATTTAAAGGGTAGTTAAACTGTATATCATGTTTTAATTTACAACTAATAAATATTTATTATGTAAACAATGAAATAATATCATTTATTTCATACAATAGTGGCATTACCTGACTTTTTCTAATAATTTCAAATTAAACAGGCTACTTTTTGGGCACCTAAATAACCTTTTGACTATGCTAGCAAGTTCATACATTTCATTATTTTATAGTGTAACCAACCTGGTTACTAGTTTACTAGTAGGGAGGTTGCCGTACCTGGGGTGTAAAAGGGAAGCCAGGTAGGAGGTAGAAGAGAGTTGACCTACAGGCACAGGACTCTCTGTTCTCTGACCTCCTTTCTTGGGAAACTTTGAATTTTAAGCTCATTAAGAAGGTCCTTAATTTGTGAGTGCCTTAGACTGAGGACTGTTTGGTGGTTTAGCTGTATTTTTCTTCAGCCCAAGTTCCTTCAGGTGTACATCTCCCACAGACTGCTCACACTTCTGGATGGGTACACAACTGGTGGGACTGATAATCTCTTGTTATTTTAAGGATCTCCCCATACCTAAGGCAATGCCCATATAACCTGGGAATATTGATCACAATATTTGTTTGTTTTTTGTTATATGTATTGTTTGTATTATTATAATTAGGCATTATAAAAAGGAAAAAAGACAGGTTCATTACATATTTCAAGTCTGTGTGTGGGTCTGATGGTCACGTTTTAACTACCCCCATTCGTTACTTAACATAGTAGCATTTTCCAGCCCTGTGTGGTAACTCCCTCATATTTTTGTAGCAACCGTCCTAATGAGTGCTTTAGGCTAACTGTTACAATGAAATAAAGAATTTTACTTTAAAATAACTTTCCTGGTTTTACATTGTTTGTACCAGCTGACATGTAAAATGTACAAGTCTGACTATGAACTGAAAATTTACAAACCTTATCAATCATAAGTAAAGGTAACTTGGGGTCCTCTGAATGATGCAATATCCTGTTCACTCTTGTCTCTCTCCAATTCAAAATAAAAGTTCCATGACTTTGGTTGTGCCACCCTAACATTTCAGTTGTATTGAATTTCCGTACAAAAGTTTTTGGAATTTTCTGAACAACACAAGATCTAATGATGTTTTAAAATTTTGTTTATTTGAAAGGTCTCCAGTATATAAGTGTAGTAGAAGCAGCCTGAAGATCATTCAAGATTCAAAGTTTATCACTTTTATTCAGAGTTTGATCAGGAAAACCGAACAGCCCTCATGGTCAGCGGATGGCTCGGCGCCAGTGAGTCTGGCGGGACCGATACCAAACCTCCCTCAGGGGCGATAAACTTCTCACCGAAAACAAGGACTTTTATTACCCAAAGACAAGCATACAGATAACAGACCCCTCCGGAATGTGACAATCCCATCCATCACATGGGAA